>KZ874621.1:8304-18353 GCA_003456935.1 Machilis hrabei
ACATCACAAACATCCATGTCGTATGCGAGATTCGATCCCACAACCTGATCGATATGAAGACAGGCCAACGAAAAATAATAAAATCAATTTATTTTCAAAGTAGTGAGAAAGTCAATGTTTAAGTTTACCAAATGCTGATAAGTCTATTCTCGCCTAAATATGGCTATTATTANAACAACACGAACTACGTTTTCATGCCTCTGAAGTAGCAAATCTAAATGTTCTGTGTAGGCGTTTCTCACCAGGCACATTATTTAAAAACTGTCAGTAATATCACAAAAGTCGTAAAACTGCCATTCATTGTAAGAAACGTGTGATTTACCAGAAGTAGCCTGTATGTATTCGAAGTTTATCTCAAGCATTATTCAGGTAAGAGTTATTTATATCTAGGAACGTGTCGTGCACCGCGGGAAGTTGATCACACCTGGTTCTAATATTTTTCCTTAACGCAATTGCTGATACAGCCTACACACAAACATCAAAATGTACAACTTTCACGAAAGTGCTAATCGTTTGGTGTCGTTAGCCTAAACGAAAAACTAAACGTACCAACGGTTAAACATGATTTGTTATAATACAGGCTGACATATCTAATTTCAAACCTGGTAAAAAATATTTGAGAAAAATACAGATTTTAAATGCTGCATTATCCACTGTGTTTTTGCCAAGAGGAGGACAGAAGCGAGGTTACACACGCTGATTGAGTGAATCCATTAACGTGAGTTAACACGCCAAAGGCAGGAGAGGTGTAGTTCCTTAGCACATAACGAAAATAAAACGTTTACAAAGTCAAAAAGGGTATTTCCTAAACACGTGGGTATTTTATCAGTAGCCTACATGTCTAGCTAATGTCGATGGTAATGTCGCTATGTAAGTGGGTTATTACCTGTTGATTGCACAATAATTAAATATAATGTAGCCTACATCATCGAGACTATTGAGGTGATGTAACCAAATCATTCAAACGTTGTGGAGTGGACGTGATTATTAATACTAAATTAATTCCTTTAATATTTTGTGTGCTAGACATAAGTGCTGAAACACCATTAATAACAGTTACAGAAAAATATTAATTTAATATAAATGGCATACCATCCTGAATACTTAAAAAGTAGTCAAACAAGTTTAATTAAACATCCGATACTTATACAGGATGTTTAAAAATGTGTACCAAAAATTGGAGAGCGTGTTCTTTGGAACCAATAATGTTATTACATTTTTTTCGCAGACCTTTCAGACTAATGGTTTAGCCATAATTAAGCAATTAAATTGTCCAATAACGAGGCGCGTTACAGAAACACCACGGCCACGCGCTAGAANTGACACTTGTCATTCGCTCTCCAATTTTTGGTACACATTTTTTAAACACCCTGTATAATAAAAATATTAGTATCGTAAAATAATAAGTAAAACAAGTGGGTCTACTTATTATTTTACTACACTTATATTGCTAACCTGCTAGCATCGGATGAACAGAATTGAATTATGAAACGTTATGTTTAGGCCCTATCTAAACTTATTTGACTCCTCCATTTTATGACATATATGATATATATGCTATTAATTTACTTTAACGAAACTATGATAAGTTAAATACAAATTTATGCGAGACTTGCTAGTACCTGAAATGAGACGTTTGGTATATACTGTTTGTAAAACAAATTATTTTTAGGCTAATTGTAAATGCGCCAGATACAGTAAAAATAGTATTGATACATTTTATATAGTTCATGAAATATGTGAGTAATGCTATGATGACAGGGTACTCTTGTGAGGAAAGATGGTTTTACTGGAAGAAATGTATTTTTATCTCCTAGCTCAGAGCTATTTTCTTATAAAAATAACATTGGCGTAATACTAAAGCGGATCAAGTGAATTTCAGCTTCTTTTTTTTTATCATCGGAGCATTGATTGTGGGCGATTTAAATAACTTATCTATTTTAAAATTGTGCTAGATTATTAGCCTGTAGGCAACATTATTTCTTGACATATATTTTAGGTGTCATATACCGATACAGTGTCATTATTTAAATGATACATTTATGACAATCAAATATATTAATTATGTCAATACGTTAGCGGAGTCCCTAGTCGAGCATTATATGTGTTTCTTTTGATCATACGGTACATAAGACATAGTGGGTTTAAACCACGAGTTAGTAAGCTTCGCATCATCTGAGTACAAAGTTGACTCTAGTAATTACTCATTCCTCCAATATGTAGACTATTATTAAGCACCAAACTATGTTTATTATTTTTTTATGAATCATTCAAATTTTAGTAGGTCTATCACCATTGTCTACATAGGCCTGTCATACAAGTTTACAGAACGTAAAAAATAGCCAAATAATGTATTTATGTTTCATTCTTGTTTATTTTTAAGATTTAGTACATTTATAGAAACATTTTGCCTCGGACACTTCGCTTTCGCGAAACGTGACCTAATTTGTCAGACCGGTAATATTTACAGAACTATATGAAACTGCTTTTCATATGGACACTAAACACATATATTTTGAAAAAAAAAAATAGTCAAAAATCAAACTCCAAACTGAATATAAAAATATCACTTTCTATTTTTTACTCTCAAATTAAAAAGACATATGCACTGAAGAATTTGCCTATTGAATGTTGTAAAATATTTTACCCTACATAGTGTTCTTTGTAAGCTTTCGTGTCTGTACCAGTAGTAGTCATATTCGTCAATGGATGAAATTTTTCTAATTTCATATGAGGCAATAGCAAAGTGGTATTAATTAAGACAGTTGTGACTTATCTCGTCTCTTAATACATTAAAAGAAATGAGTGATATTGACTGAAAATACCATTGATGTGTCATCCAATAGCTATAAATGTGAATTACGCTATTAATATTATGGATGTAGTAATATTTTATTATTGCTTTACGTTTTTAAATTCTTAAACATTTAACTGCCAATAAATTGTTTAATATAGGTTAGTGTGATTTATTCAAAACAGTAGTCTATTAAGTTACTATCTTCATTATACCAACCTTGAGAATGACGTTCATACTCATTTATTCTTACAGTAGTGATGAGGATCCGTTGACTCTACCTCATCCCCTTTGAAGATACATCAAAGATACCTGTGAAACATAGGCAGTTAGACGAAAGATGACATGTGTTGATAGCATTNATAGAACATTAGCCCAATTAAACCTTTAGACCAACACTATGTTTCATTTTACGTCACCATCTCAAGACAAATCTCAGATTCCCCAACAATAATTTGGTCTGCGGTTATCTAGAGTACATTATTGACAGTGGATGTTAATGAAAACAGACGAAACGGTATTTTAATGAAACAGTATCCGGAAATATAAATTAACATTAATGTGACACGCACTTGTGATCAGCATGTTTAATCCCTAGTGACTGCTGAGCACAATTAAATAAATTAATTTCGAGAAGGTAAGACTTGAAATAAGGGCGGAAGAAAGAATCCTGGATAAGGGAAGGGTTGAATTGTTGGTAGGGATGAAATAAACCCACAGCTTCAGGAGGAGGTGGCTAGAGAGAGGGGGATAGGAGGGAGAGTTGAGGATTGAAACTGAGCAGCGCATGAGGCGGACGGGCTGCGACCCAGGCTGGTTGGCTCTGCAGCGCGGCAGCGGCCTTCAAGCAACTCGACCGACCTGGCCACAGAACTCTTCGAAACAGCACACAGACTCCAAGTGGAACAACTAGCAGCCCCTCAGCCATTCGACCAGGTAGGATACCGGAGCATCTGCCTATAGAGTATTTTAGTCATGTCAACGTAACAACAATGCACCTGTTATTTAAACGATTAATACGTAATTGCGTAATGGTAAATTATCATAAATAATTAAATATTTGAATATTACTTAATTAACTCAAAGTTAAATTGCTTTTTTCTAAAATAAGATGTGCACTTACTCTTGGAAGCTTCATACATTTGGTTGGCTGTATACATATTTTAATAATTTTCAAAATATGTTTAAATAACCTAATTACTTTTTTCTGTGTGAAAATCCATGTTTGAGGGTTAANAATTTCATGTTAATCTTCGTGTTTAGTTAAATTAGATGTCATATAATGATACAGTTTATTTTCGGATTTTAAGAATTTTAAATAAGAAAATAAACGATTAACACCTTTTATACATTAAAACTTTGTAAAACTGTTGTATACTGGTATAAAGTTTTAATAACTTATATAAACATGTTCATTAGTTTTTAAGTTGTGTTTAAGCTTTTAGATTTTAACTGTATGAATGTATTAATTATTTTAAATGTTATTTAAAGCTTTCAAAACCCTCAACATAGTTTGTGTAATAACAGACGTCTACAAGCTGTAAAGTTAACTATGTTAATGTGTAGAAATGTTGAAATTCACTTTTAATGAAACGTAACACTCGACTCTACATCATGTTTAAAGCAATTAGTCATAATGATTCTTAAAAAAGTACTAACATTATTTGTTTTAATATATTACAAAGACGATTACAATGAGACAACCAATGAGACTACTACAGACGTTTTGATATAGTTTACCTTAGTTTATGACGTTTTGTGATTTTTCGTACACCTGAGCAAGAATCAAAATCATTTAGATTCCAAACGTTCTGGAAAAAAAAATATTTTTATTTTAGTGTCAGTTTTTTATTAGTTACATTTTTGCAATCAGTAAAATAAGACTTACATCATGATATTTGACTTTTTATTATTTTTACTTAATTTCTAGAGCTGGAGTGGTAGTTTAATATTGCGTACCATTTAACGTAAACGAATAGCAATGTCTGATTTTAACTTCTATGGCATTATAAGTTATTATAGTTAAAATTAATTTGGTAGTATATAATTTAATTTCTTTAAAGAAAGGTGATAAAGCATAAAAGAAGATCAAAACTGAACATATTTTTTATTTGTTTTTATATTTATTGCAAATTCTTGTAAACAATTTTGTTAAGTTATTGCATATTTCACGATACTAAGGCAAAGTGTAAAAAAACATTAAGGACTCTATTCCTGGATGACTTGTAAAGTCACAGACTAATAATCTACTAAGTAAATATATGAAGATGTGTCATACAGCAATGACAATGAATGTTTATAAAGATATACAAAATGTAAGTATAGGCTATTACTCACCATCATTCTAATGCATTTCAACCAATAACTAAATCCGTAATACTCGTACGTGGGACTGAATTGGTATGGATATATTGTTAACTTCATATGAGAGCATAAATTAAATAAATTTACAAACCAAAATATAGAAGAAACATCATAACATCATCCAGGTATCATCNTTTGACCGTGCAATATATACACTGCACTGAAGTTTATATGGACTATCTGAGTGTCATTAAGGTCTGAATTATTCTTTTAAGCTTCTTTATAACTTCAAAGTGATACTTTGGGTTTTTACGCTCACTTACGTTCATTTAGTATGCTTTTAACACCAGTTTTTTTTTATAATTGTTGTCACGGGGAGAGCAGTTTAAGTTTATGTACCGCGCCACAAAATAAACCATCAAGATTAATTACCATGATTTCATATATTAGATTGAAAAAACAAGATTTGTATGTCTGCTAAATATGATCGAAACGGTTCTTTCTTGACTCTTGACAGTGACCCTTGAATCAAATATTTGTGCAAATAACTCAAAGTTTTACGGGGTATTGGTTACTCATTCTGTGAGATCGATTCAGCTGTGGGACCACGCTGTCGTGAATTCAATGTCCCCTATTAGCATATACTGAAGTGGGGGTTAAAAACCCATATCTCTCTTTTAGACGTATTTTTATTCTCTAAAAATTCAAGTAGCCAACTGCAAGCATGTTTATATAGGGTTCGCCCATTTAAAATCTCCAATTCTCTCAGTAGAACTTTAGTGTGTCAAGATTTTTTTCTATGGGTGGGTGAACATAATTTATATAACATTGTACAAGGTGATTCAATATTGTTAAAAATATTTACTCAGGATGTTTATCATACATTTGGAAACTTTTGTGTTCCATACAGAGCCCTGATGAAGACCATTGTAAAATGGTTGAAACGTCAGTAAATATTAAACTTAAAACATGGACTAACATCCCTAAATATAAACAATGGACATGAAATATTTCACCTAAAATGTTTAGCTTTGTTTTTAGTAATCAGTCATAATGCTTTAGATATACTAAAGAAAATTTGGAGAAAATTAACTATTTGATATACTAAACTAAATGGCTTATATTACAAACTGCTTACATGAACAGCGAATACATAAAGTTAGAATGCTACTTAATAATATCGAAATGGTTCTCTACATAAATTTAAGTACAGCAAAAATTATAAGCTTTCACACTTAAGGATATTTATTTTAAAATAAAATATATTTTAATTTACATCACTCGCCTCAGTAGCAATCTACTCGAAAATGAAGCATCGAATCATATTGTAGCATTCCCTATTTTATTAAAAAGTTAAGAATGAAAGCCGCGAAAGACAAGGATGTTTATGATGTNTATTCACCTCCATAGATCAATGTAAGCATGTTCGTTGANCTGAAAAAGCCTCTCTAGTGTTGGTAGAAGCTTAAACATCACATATCATGATCAGCTTTAGGCCTATTCCATAAATATATATAAAAATATGTACACACGTATATTCGTTTGATAACCGTTTCTACCGAGTGCTAGGAGTCTGTCTCAAGGATTGAACCTGGTATCTCCCCACCAGGAGGCCTACACCTTTTTATGCTGCAATATAATACATAACAGATAATTATATATACAGGGTGTTTAAAAAATGTGTACCAAAAATTGGAGAGCGTGTTCTTTGGACCCAATAATGTTATTAAAAATTTTTAGCAGACCTTTCANAATTTTAAAATTAAATATGGCTAAACCAAATGGTGTCCCAAATTGGCAAGATTTGGCAAATGTACATTATAACTGGTAGTCGGTAGGTTTTGCGAATAAAATGCGCCACGTTTTATGACATGCAGCTATAGATACTAATTTTCCAGTTTTGGACACTGTTAGCTCCCCAATTTTGAATTTTTATGTGTTGATATTGGATTTCGAATCAGTGACCTCAAAAACCTCTTACAAATAGCCTATTCATTTTCTGAAGTCGAACGAAATCTTGAATTCTGTCCACTTTTTATTGTGTTCTGGCCCACTGTGCGTCGCGTTGAAAATGATACATGATTTTTACTTGTTACGAGTACATTCAACATGGTGTGTTTAAAGTATTGCGACATTTCTTGAGTCACTAATGTAAACTTCAAATAGCATGACGCTTGAGGGAGTGAGTAACCACTAACAGTGATGTTAATTCGAGAACTCCAATCACCCTTATTTGACGAGGAAGAAAAGAGAGCAATGACACCACACCTACTTAGCCGTCTCTCCTTCAGAAATTTCGTTAACACTTATAAAGGTGCTCTCACTGGTGCTTTTTTGTGTTATTTTCTTCTTTCAGCGATGCATCAGTAAGTTCCGTAACAGAGTTCTGAGCAAAGTNTTTCCCGAATCCAGGTTCTTGAACATATTTAGGTGGTGTACTATCGGAACCGATAGAAATTACATACACGATCCAATTAATCATTTATGAGTTTTTCAACGTCAAACATTTTTTTCTTTGTAGTAACTTTATATTTTAATTGAAACCATATTATCTTGGTTAATACCAGCGTTATCTGTTTTGAGACTTGAACAAAATTATATGTAAAACTACTGCATAAAATTTTTTTCTTAATCTCTTCTCAGTGCTTAGAACTAGTTCAAAGGCCGGAGTCCAAGTTGTATGGCACTTAACGCTCCACCCACTTAAGTGCAACAGTGTTTGACGTTTAATATAGGAATGATTTACCATTTATATTCATGATTGTTTCTATGAACGTGTAGTTCCACGGTTTTGTCAGCTTAGTTATAATGGAAACTCCATCGGCTGCGTTTTGACGTTTATCGACAATTGAATTCTATACTCACTTGATATTTAGCCTTGGTAGGTTCTGTTAAATCAACAGACATATATTCTCATATTTCATAAGCAGACTCGTAAAATAACCCTTTGTATCTCGTAGACGAAGTCGAATTCGTGATTTGAGCCCTATACATTTCGATAAGCAGGTAGTATTTATAACACAGTGCTATTGGTATTATTCACTTGTAGNTGTATTCATTAACTATGCCTAATGCTGTACCACCGAGGTTGTAGTTGGTCTGAATCTTCTGCTGACGCTTTATAATACGCATAACCGAGCATTTCTTAGGATTTAGTTTTAACTGCCATAAGCTACACCATTTCTCAACAGAGTTTAGAGATTCTTGTAATTCGTCACCATCTTCTACAGTATTTATTTCCCTATATATGACGGTTTCGTCTGCAAATAATCGAATGGAGGACAGGATGTTCGCATGTAGATCATTAATGTAATGTAAAGTTTGCATGGGATGCGGTTACTAAACCACTAATAAGCCACACAAGCGCCTTTTATTAAGAACATACGTAACACTATAAATATTGATTTATTTTTCGAAACTAATGACGTCGCAAATATGATTTTTATTTTTTTTTTCTCGGTAACGAAGCCCTAAATCATAGTTATTTATCAAATTTGCTTTAAATATATACAATTATACAGATTTTCGTTGTTTTTAACCTAATTGGCACTGAACTTTATATTGACATTGATCTAGGTATTGAATGAGCGGTATGAAACTTCTGTTTGTGTGGGACTAGTAATTCAAAATCGTGTTTGTAAATTACTTAGTCATGAACTCCTGACTACACAAAGCCGTAAAGTATGACCACTTTGTTTTGTTTTCAAGTCTTCGTCAACCAACTGAGCATGAAACGACTTTTATAATGTCTTACCATCTTAATTGATGCAATAGAAGAGTCATCTTACGAAGAGTGTTGTTACAGCAACGTAAATGCGGTATTAGTAATATTAATAGTAATACATCCATTCATTACAAAATAATACAACTATTATATTGTTATAATCTTAATATATTAGGCTTGAGGTATTTCTGGTATATCATTTCCAATTTTTAAATTGGTGTGTAGTCGTGTTTACTTACTGGTCTGGTGTTACTGTTTAAAAAAACGTAGAATTTATTCTCCNTTCCAGGAAATTCTTTACTCCACAGAAGCTTTTAACTCTTTACAAGGCATAATTTCGTCCTGTTTCAGAATAGTGTTCACACGTATGGGGTACCCGAATCACCCATCTCCATTGTACTCAGTACAAAGCTAGCTATTCCTTTGATCATTGACCGATTCCTCTTTACTTTATACTTTCTCTCATATCAATATCCAACCTTTGTCTGTCTTACCGTTATCATGTCCGCTTGTCTACAGGTTTGTCCTGCTGTTAACCCTGTTCGTGCTACTAGGCAAATTAACATGTGTCACCCTTCACGGTCAAGATTTTTACCCACAAAAGCCCAATAAGGATCTTAGTTTATTTTCATCGAGTTTTTTTTCATCAGTTTTCCAAGATACATACAATTTTCGAAACAAAGTTTCGTAAGAACTTATTTTTTTAGTAGTTGTATGTTCACTTTTAACACTCACGGTGCTTCTATACTACTTTCAAGAGTTGTTTAACATACTGGGTATGTGNTTGATTGTTGGTTGTTTAATGCATGAAATGTATATTTTATTTGCTCTTTAATGTTCTTGCTTAAGACATTCATGTTGAAAACACTTAATTTTTCATCAACCTTTTCAGTTTTTAATATTTAATGATTTCAATCGCGTTAAGTGGAACAAATATATGTTCTTAGACAAGAACATTTCACAATACGTTGAAAAATTACCGTTCAAGTAAATGCAAAAGTATAAATCACAAACACATTATTAAAGGTCTGCAGAACGCTACTGTCGATAGTTTTGTAGTGCAACAATGCTACATGTAAACCGCNAACATAACACTGAGTAGAAACCATTATCGATGTTTTTGCCCCTAAGACCAGTCGGCCCCACACATTCTAACCTAAACTGGAGAACTGGTAAGTAAATGTCTCAGAGACAATATCAATAGCAAACTAATTAATTGTATCATCA
>KZ874632.1:5259-18374 GCA_003456935.1 Machilis hrabei
TAATGAAAAACCTGGAACTTGATGGTAAAGCACAGGTCTTCCACAAAAAATACAAAACTGGCATCGTACCTCTGGGCCACGACGTTCTACTGGTACAGTTGTTATCAAAGGAGTTGTAATCTTTCCAATGCAGGCGGTGTTGCCATATTTCATCTAAGTAATTCCGCATTTTACGCCAAATGACGCGTTGTCATTTTGCCAAGAAGTACTATCGACTTATTTTTCTAAAATCTCTCTAACCTATATATTATTGTCCGCCATTTTTTCCACCCTGTATAAAGAATTCTGGTAATATGTGAAAGAAAACAAAAAAGTTACACATAAAATCAAAAAAACTAAATCTCTCGTCTTGCTCAGAACTCCTTCATGAATGTATCTCAGGTTTATGCTGATAAGACCACTCACTTCTATCTTGAAATTGTTTGTATTAATAATAACTACCTAGTCTTGCAATAAACCCCGTTACAAGTTTTTCAGTGAAAAATTTGGGTTTGCATCCACTAATCTTTATTCTCTTTACACATGTTTTGAATACATATCTTGCTTTAAAACAGGACTGAAGTCTTTCTGGCAATACAAGTGACAAAGATGAAATTTTGCCAACACAGCTCCTACAGTACATTTCTGACTTTGATGCTCTTCTTACCTTGAACACTGACTACTACTTGTTGAACCTACCACACAAAAGGATTAATTGAAGTGGAATTTTCTGACCATTTCCAAATTGTGTGAGAGTTTGTACAGAAGTGTGATCCATTGAATTAAACTATTTGGTCATATCACATCTAGACTGATATGCAAGTGTAGAAATAGTATGTTAAGGAACTAGCTTTGCACAGAAATGTATGGTGAAATGTGATGCAAGAGTTTTGGCTATAAGTGTATTTCAAGCAAAATGTCCAAAACTTTCAGCAATGTTGATGTCAGTTCATATGAACCAACTGAAATTTACATCTATTAGTAAGTGTCATAATACACACTACTCAATTTTGGTCAATAAAACTGGGGTGGTGGGTTTGAGAATATCTGTAGTTATGGCATACACATAAATCAGAGCAAACAAATCTATAAACCCTATCCATTACACTTATTATTTTTATTCTTATTCAAGAAATCATCAATCATATCTTGGACACATGCTTAAACTGTAATATGTAGGTCTAACTTGTGAACGTTAAAATGAAAAAAAAATTATTTCAACTCTCAACTAAAGACTTACAGGATCTTTATGAAGCCAGCCATATTGCTCTTCGAGGTGGTTCATCGATGCATCAAATGCTCCCAAAAACTTGTATTTTAGATTAGGGTCATCTACTAAGTTCCACTGCCGTCTAGCGTAGTGATAGGACTCGTTATTTCCAATGCGAGGAAAATCAAGCCACTCTGGATGACCAAACTCATTTCCTTAAAATTGAAAATAGAGAATGGCTGCGATTAAAAGTCTATTTACTAAACTAAAACTTATACTTTATGCTAATACTATATTCAATTTCTATCTACCTTCAAATTTAAATTATTTAGTTTAAAACCAGGTATGAATTACATCAAAGCAATAAATTTTTATCTAATTATGCCTGTATTAGTAAAATGTAATGAAAAACCTGGAACTTGATGGTAAAGCACAACCAAGCTAAAACATCTAATAGGAATGAGTTAACTTTATTTTCCTGTTACTCCTCACCAAGTTTTCCCAAATACTTAATGTTGTCGACACATTTCCAGTTTTCGTACAGTCAAATTCTCAATTCACTTAGCACTACCACAACATATACTCCATTCCCTTGTTTTCTGCTGAAAACAAGGGAATGGAGTATAAGTTGTGGTAGTGCTAAAACAATGTGACTGGTCTTTTCCTGGTTTTAGGTTCTGGATGCACTATTTTATTGGTGAACCGAAGGCCAATGCACCATTTTATTGGTGAATTCCCGAAGGCTGATGCACCATTTGAATCTGATGAATTCCAAAGGCCAAAGCACCATTTTATTTTCTCTGTCACCATGTCATCTACTTATTAGTTCGGACTGCAGGCTCGTCGGCCCTTCCTCAGGCTACCTTTGACACCTCAGCAATGGACTGCATGGAACGGTGCATCAAACAAAGCGAGTGGTGTGAAGAATGTCTCAATATCATGTTTTCGAACGAATCATGCTAGTTTATGCAAAAATGATGGTTGCATATGTCCACAGACAACAAGGGGAGAGGCGTCGGAAAGGGTGTATTTGCACCAACACGAGGCATAATGGTTGGGGCGCTATCGGGTATGAAAGCAGATCACCTCTCGTACCACCATAACGAGTGTTCGTTACGTCAATGACATTCTAAAGCCAGTCACCTTTCTGCACCTGCAAGTGTCCCCGGGACCATAATTAAGCAGGACAATGCCGCACTGCATGTTGCAGCAACAACACGTGCCTTCAAGGATAAAAACGTTCCACTTCATGCCGTGGCCAGCTAGATCACCGGATTTGTCATCCACAGACAATGTCTGCAACACTCAAATTATGGGTGCAGCAGTATGACCACCCACCAGCAATTCTTGATGAACTTTAGACGCGGGTCAATATAACCTGGATGGCTATTCAACAGTAGAGCATGTATCGCAAGCCAGAGGTGGCCACACCAATTATTAGCTAAATCAACACACCTGGTAAATATCACACCGATATACTAACCATTTGTTCTGTACTGCCTAATAAAAATATCCTGTAAAAATGAAAAATGTAGCTCAACTCCTTTCAGGTGTAATGTTTTTTTTTTTTTTATGAACAGGAGTGTATTAGATTGGTTAAAAAGACACCTCGGGTTAATTGGGCAATACTGGGCAACATCTTGAAACAAAATAGCATCCAACTGAAATTATATAACAAGTATATCTCTTGTTCTTTTTAATGGATTTCAATTCAGTTCAAACAGACTGATCGGGCTTTGTATGTTTTAACGTAACATTATATATTGTCCCATTTTGAAAGGCCTTGTAGCTAGCGGTTTCTAAAAATTTCCAATTTGGTATCTCCCATAATTCAAACGAATTTCAAAGGCACTTGAGCAGACTAATAAATTTAAAACATCTTACAATTTCCAGTCGGCCATTTAAAGATTCTGATATTTCAGAATTACATCTTCTGTAATAGTTCAATGAATGTCAATGTATTTCATGAAAACTGGTAAGCTATCGATGTTTTAAGACGGACCTGATCATTTCACCATTGTGGTAAAAACTAATGCCATTTTAAAATCACAGAACTGGCTGTAACTTCAATGGTATTCATTGAGAATCTATTCAGTTTTTGTTTTACACTCTGTCATTTACAAAATTTAAAGCCATTTTTTAAGGTTTGTCATACCATTCTGATTCATGATTTGAAACAAGCTAATCCATTCCTGTAATCTTGAAACAACAGCTTTACACATTGAAATGCATGTATAGCAAAGGTGTATAATGCCAGCATTTCAGAGCTGGACTGTGCAAAGTAAAACTAAACTTGAGTCAAACTGAACATCTTAAATATCAAGCCAAAATCAAACTGAACAAGATTTTTTAAAAAGTCTTGTCAAGCAAAAACAAACTTGTGCAGAACAGAACTAAACAAATTACATAAGAAGACCAAAACTTGAAGCGTAATTAATGTCTAATAAAAGAAAGCAACAAATTCAAATGGTAACTTAAGAGTCTGAATCTCGCTAGCATATATTTGTTTACCTTATTTTAATTATGCTTTCACATCACCCATCTGGTAACAGTTTAAATAAATAGTCAAAAGTTTTTGTAATTCTCTCGCAACCACTAAAAATTATGTACTTAGCATTTTTAAGTTAGAAAAATTTGAAATCAAACTTTCTAAAGATAAAATGAATCTCAAGCCGAGTTGAATTCTGATCACAACATACAATTTTTTGCACTGTTAATAATTTGGTAAGGCTTTGATAATACACTGCCAGAAAGTGAAAAAAGAACACCTAGAAGGAATGCCAACAGGAACGTCATATTATATAATGTATTAATTGTTAAGGGCACCAAAAATTGTAATCCAAGTTGGACAGTCATTGGATGAAATTATGATGTCACTGCGGACGACAAAATGCAAATGTACTCCGAGAGTATTTAAGGATTAGGGCGTGCAGAATGCAGTCTGGTGTCGTCTTGTTCAGTGCTCATTGAAGAAACTACCATGTCTGGATGACGCAGGCGCACATTTGTACAGTTATTGGAGTTCGAGCAAGGCTGTATAGTAGGTCTGCGGGAAGGAGGTTGGTCCTTCTGTCAAATTGCGGACCTAGTGGGACGAGAGGTAGTGGCCATGGTAAGATGGTGATGTCAGTGGTCAGAGGAGCATCCACACACTCGCAAACGTGGTTCCGGGCAACACAGAGTTACAGATTCACGAGAGGATTTGCATATCAGGAGGGCGGCTACGGTGTCACAAATTAGATTCTCTGTCATAACAAGGGTGTCTACCAGAACGATACGGAATCGTTTGTTGGAAGCAGGACTACGGGCACGCGTGCTACCATTGGCCCCTGGTCACCGTTGAGCATGTTTGCAGTGGTGTCAAGAACTAGTTAATTGGAGGGAAGAATGGCGGTCTGTGGTCTTCAGTAATGAAAGCCGATTCTGCTTGGGAGCGTCTGATGGTTGTGTACGCGTCCGAAGGCAACAAGGTGAGCGGTTTCTGCCATCATGCATCCGTAAACGACACAGACCCCACACCGGGCCTCATGGTGTGGGGAGCGATCAGCTATCATTCTCGTACGAGTCTGGTTTGTACGAGGCACACTGAATAGCAGTGTGTATGTCAGGAACATCGTGCAGCCGGTCGTCCTGCCATTTTTTAGTGCAATCCCAAATGCGATATTCCATCAGGATAACGCCCATCCACACACCGCCCAGGCAACTCTACATGATCTTCAGGCTGTGCATCAACTCCCTTGGCGACCATCTCTGAATTACGCGTCCAAGTTGAAAGCGCATGGAATGATATTCCCCAGCGTGGTATCCAGAATTTGTATGACTGATTGCATGCCAGATTGTATGACCGATTGCATGCCAGATTGGAAGCTTGTATTGCTGCTAGAGGTGGTGCAACACGTTATTAAAATGTGCCTTCTGTACACTGTAATACATATTAAAAGGTAAAATAAACATTGATTCACTTCACACGTGTGATCACTTTCCTTTCTTAACAAGTTATTGCCACAACATAAATATCATAGATGCAGCTGCAATTTTTAATGGTGTTCTTTTTCACTTTCTGGCAGTGTATATGCAAGATGCATTTCTGGATGGAGAGGCAAGTGGCATCTACTAAGCTGAAGATCTAAAACCAATCCCTTTACATGTTCTGTTTGTTCATTAAGTTACTTCAAGGCTTGAAGCAATAATTAACAAAGCTCTGATAATGTTCTGAATGGACTTATGCAATTTACAGCTTCCTTTTTAACATTCAAATGCAGGAGATCCTTTGACTTGTACATTAAGATTCATCAGTAATTTGCACTTTAAGAAAACGTCTATAAATTATTACATACTTTTCGGAGCAGTGTATTTAAAAAAATAAACAAAAATATCCTAAAGAAAGCAAGGCTCATTATATAATGTCCAAAAAAAAATGTATTACCAACAACCTGTTACTACACTAAGCCAGAAGTATAGCACCTCATTATATCTTTCTTTTTAATCCTTTTCTTAAAATGTGAAAAACATGTTGTCACAAACAATAATCATCACTACTACATGTGAACTCAAGTTTAATTTCCATTTTAAAGGTAGTAAATGTATTGTTCCTAAACTTTTCCATGAGTTATCTACGAGGGTAGATCGGAAAGTAACGCACAATAATTTTTTTCCTAAAAAGTTTAATATGTACCAAAACAAACTAATCACAAATGAACTTGCATCTTTGACCTACTTTTCTACATAGTCACCAAGTTTCTCAACACATTTCTCCCATCGTGGTACCAGTTTCAATATGCCCTGTTCGTAGAAGTCCGTTTGGTTGGAGTATAGCCATCTGCGGACTGCTCATTTCACTTCCGCATCTGTCGCAAAGTGTTGGCCGGCCAGAAATCTCTTCATGGGACCAAACAGATGAAAGTCCGACGGTGCCAGGTCCGGACTGTATGGTGGATGCTGGAGCACCTCCCACTCAAATTTGGCGAGTTTCTCACGAACAGGAGCAGCAATGTGGGGACGGGCATTGTCATGAAGAAGTTTGACACCGTCAGCATTAATGTTGCGGCGTTTGTCACGAAGGGCACGACGCAACTTGACCGAAGTTTTTATGTAGGCTGCAGCATTCACAGTGGTCCCGTGTTCAGCAAAGTCCACCAATAACACACCAAACATGTCCCAGAACACTGTCACAAGCACTTTCCTAGCAGATTGANNCNNTTTGANTTTTTTTCGTACTGGGGAACCAGCATGTTTCCACTCCATAGAGGCCTGCTTGGTTTCGGGCGTGTAGTGGTACGCCCACGACTCATCACCAGTGACGATTCCTTTTAGAAAGTCATGCCCTTCTGTGGCGTAACGCATTAAGTGATTCATGCTTGTCGTCATTCGCTGGCCCTTGTGGTTGTCTGTCAGGTTCTTAGGCACCCAGCNAGCACTAACTTTACGGAATTTCAACGTGTCATGAACAATGTCGTACACCGCACCATAGGAAATGTTGCACGTCTGCGATAAGGTTCGCAGGTGCACGCGCCGGTCGTTCAAAATTGCTGCCTCAATGGCGCGGACATTCTGCGGAGTTGAAGCTGTTACCGGCCGCCCGGAGCGTGGCGAACCACTAAGGTTCACATGGCCTTCTTGAAAGAATGCACACCACCTGGAGACATTGCTACGGTCCAGACAGTCGTCCCCATACGCGCCACGTATGTCCCTGTGAATTTCACTCTGTGTATGCCCTTTGGCCCACAAATATCGAACTACACTTCGCTGCTCTTCACACGTGGACGACAGTAACATGCGCACCATGTTTGTTTCGTAGTTCAGGCTTCTCTCGCTAGAGCTGCACATGAAAACAAAATACCCTCTGTAGCGCAAACTTCAAACTATAGCGTCGTGTAATTGCAACATTCCAGCTGCAATACCTGGGGAGAAAAAAATTATTGTGCGTTACTTTCCGATCTGCCCTCGTACTTTATAATACTGCTGTGTACTTCAATATACATTCTGCTGGCTTTACATACCTTAAAAGAGTAGAAAAAAGTTGGCATAAAGAAAAAAACATATCATACATTTTCTTGACTTGTTCTCACTATCTAGACACCAGTTTGAAACTAGTGTTATTGTTATTTTCACTTATTGACCCATCACATACATGCAAGAACTGAAGCAAACACTGTCTAAAAACTATTACAGATTTATAAGCATACATTAAGGAAATAAGACTTATTTTATTCACAAACAGAATAAAATAGGATTTTCTCTGGAAATCAGTCAGGAAGGCTGTATTACCCATGAAGTTCAAATACGCTTCTCCTCCAAGCCCATGAGTGATGAGACGAATCATCTTGTGTAGAGCAATGCCACGGTCAACAACTCCACTTGGAGGGGAAAGAGTTGACATGTGTGTGTACATTTCCTTGTCCATTAACCAAAAGGCTATAGTTTTGTCTCCAACTAATGCCTAGGACAAAAAATAAATGCAGTTAAATAAAGTTTAAAAAATTCAGAAAAAGGAATTATATAATTTAGCCTTTTCAATATAAAAAAAAGTTTGTTGTAAATTACAATGACACCCATTTCTTGTTTATCAACACAGAAATGCAATAGCTTAAGTGTTTACTGTAATGCATGTGTATTTTGAAGAATAAAAATATTCAAATTTAAATTTGTTCAGAATGTTGATCAAACATTATGTTGTTAACCAGTTAAGCAAACATAATCTTATACAGTAAAATCTCGTTAATACGATCTCGTTTAATACGTTTTTAATTTAGTTCCCAACAATACCCTCATAAGAACAATGTTATCTGTTTCTCAATCATACGTTGTGCTTTCATAATGGTTTCGGTTTCGTACATTTTTCTTTTCGTGCATCATTTATCAAGAATTTTGTGACTCCTGTTACTGCTTCAGGTGAAGAAAGTTAAAGTGAAGAAACGTGTTGGTTTCTTAGCATCAGTTGCTGCCTGCTCTCATGGATCCATCAATAAAGCTGTCAGTCTCACTCTACCTCCGCTTTTCCCTCCACGTTCAGTGACCGGCTGACTGCTCAAGATTCCCATGGACCCACCTTCCCTCTTTCCCACTTCACTGGTGGGCTTGAAAGAGAAAAGGACAGCAAACTGTTTGTAATTCAGTGAGACTCGGGAAATTGATCGAGAGTCTGGTTTCTGTTACCGAAAAGTGATGGGCCAACTGCCGGTCGAGCTACTTTCCGAGGTTGCATACTTGTTAACATTGTTGTACAAATATGTCACTTATAAAAAAAAGCATAATCTTTTATAGATCAACTAAAAATTCTTGATGAAGTTGACAAAAAACCCAAAGTGCAACGGATTGATTTGGCAAAAAGATTAAATCTGCCATTATCTACACTGAACACCATTGTTCAAAAACGAAGTGAAGTGATAAAGTGCTGATAAATGTGAAACTACTGCAGGAGCTAGAAAAACTTCCGTAGAAAAAGTGTTGCTTCAGTGGTTTAAAGATTCAATAGACCTACAGGTTTTTTTTTCTTTTACTTTCTTGTACACTTCTTCCTATAATATTAAGTGAGAAATTTTAATAATGAAAAATTAACAAGTGTAGACAGCAAACATAACTTATTTTTGTAATTCTCTTTCCTCTTTCAATAGCTTCTCATGTCCATGCATATATTTTGACGTGAGAAATTGATCGAGAGTCCGGTTTCTGTTACCCGGGAAGTGATGGCTCAACTGCCGGTCCAGCTACTTCCGAGGTTGCGTACTTGCAATGCCGGTATGTTGGTATTTAGCTGGCATCCTGATGTGCACTGGTGGAGCGAGAGAACAGCCCGACTGTTTTCGTGGTCTGCAGGAAGGAACTGTAAAGTCGAACTCCGTGACGTTCATTCTTCTTTACCCTTCTTGTTTCCTTTTTCATCTTTGTTCCGCTTTGTGTGTGGCATAAATCTGTGTACAATTACAACTTACGGATATCAAATTATGTCGATATAAACAAATATAAAGAGTCATTGTAGGCTTCGAATTATCATATTTTGACGACAATACACTGAAAAAGGAAACAAAAAAACGGGCGGGAAAAACGAATTTCCGACATAATTACGTGTAAATGCGTGTACAATTGCAACTTATGGATATTAAATTATGTCGATATACACAAATATAAAGCATCATTGCCGACATAATTACGTGTAAAGCATCATTGCCGAAATAATTACGTGTAAATGCGTGTACAATCGCAACTTATGGATATTAAATCACGTCAAACTAAACAAATATAAAATCATCATTGTAGGCTTCGCATATTTTGACGACGATACACTGAAAAATGAAACCAAAAGTGGCTTGTACAATAGTACCGATCGGGTGGTAATACAAATTGCCGACATAATTAAGCGTAAATGCGCACAAACACCAAAAAATATTTATTTATTTGCTATCCTCGTAAATCATATTTCTGGCAAATATGATTTCTCATGCTGTGTTGTTTTCATCTCTTTCTTTCTTGCTTGCTTGGGAAGCAAAAAGTTGAGGATTGGCATTTCTCCGCCTCTCTCCCCTCCATGACGTCATAGCCTTGAGCAGCGTTTTGACGGTGATATGCCCAGCCACAGAGGGAAGGCGAAAGAGGATGAAATTCATCAAACTCGTAAACAGAGGTACAGAGGACAATAAAAAGTAGGAAGAAAAAAGGAATCAGCAAATAAATGCACATGATTTTACAGTGAAAATCATTAAAGGGAGGTCAATTAAATTGAACATATTACACGTATGTATTAATTTCTGGCAGAAATATGGTCTTACAAAAGATTTGGTAACAGCCACACACAATTGTAAGCCCCCCTTTTCGGCACATTTTCTTGAGAAAAGAAGTGCCGTTTAGATTCGAAGAAATACGGCTTAGATTCAAAGAAATACGGTAATAATGTTTCATACGTTTTTCGTTTTATAAGACTTTTTATCAGGGCCCCTGGAAAACGTATGAACAAGATTTTACTGTAGTTTTAATATTGGTAATGCTATACTACATTTAAAATTTTAATTAAAAGTTCACTCTTAAGACAATCTAATCGAATTACTAATTAGACCATTACGTAAATTTTCAGATTCAACTGAGCTGGTCAATTTTTAATTTTAATGTTTTTCCCTCGCATATTCCTACCAATAATCTGTTGCAGATTCCTATTGTTTACCATGTCAGACATGTTTTTTAGCAGGGAATAAGAATTTGTAGGCCTACATATTTTTTAATCTGGTGTAATTAATACAGTGACTTCAAAGCTGTGCTACTACACAGTTTTTTTTGTATACCCACATTCCTTCAAAAGAACACCTCCCCTCTGAATAATGTTCAGCAATTATAGTCAGATCAATTTTAAAGTCAGCACAACCAAATTATTCTAATTTTTGTATTTCCATTCCAACTCTCGATTCTAAATGAAACGTTAAACATAATAAATTTAAACCTTATTTCATACACAAATATATATTATTTATAGTTCCATGCCACTTGTAATGAACTGTACAATATTTTGGAGATGCTTTATCAGTTTTAATACACAACAACACTGAACAAGCTTTGCCTTCAATATTTCAGGCATTAAAATAATTAAAAATAAACAATAACTGCAAAAACAAAGTATTTACACTGCTTGACAATTGCAGAGGAAGAGACATATTGGGTGATAACTTTTGTGGACAATGGTCCAGAAAGACCAACATACCATATAAAAGTACAGATACTATGCCAACTTTATTGACAGGATATGGCTGGATTCCTTACCATGGAAAGAAGGAAAAACTAGGTTACTTACAGAGCATAATGGTGTGATGACAGTAAATGTATCCTCTCAATGAACACCGACAACTGGCGGAGTTGGTAGGGAGTATGACCACCTCGAGCAGCAATGCAAGATGTGCCCCTGTTTAGTATACTCTCCACAAAGCTGTTCAGAAGTTCAATTGGGATGTTGTCCCATTCTTCCTTTAAGGCAGTTTTAAGGCCCTGAAGAGTCCAGAGTGGCAGTTTCCTCTGCACAACACTTCTTCCAAGAGTGTTCCAGGCATGTTCTGCAAGATTAAGTTCCAGGGAATTCACAGGCCATTCCAGTAATTCAAGCGGTCCTGTGTGGGCACGCGCTGTCATCAATGAACAGAAAGTCAGGACCCATTGCACCTCGGACAAATCGAACATGACCCTCCAGAATCTCAGTACAACACAGTTCTCCTGTGACCAACCCTGCTGCAAAGATATGAAGTGGTGTTTTTCCATTGATACTGCCCACACCATAATTGTTAACTCCGCAGGTGTTTTGTTGTTGGTAATGTCTTCCCCGTTCTCTCCACACCAGATAATGCCCACAACCACTATTCCATCTCTACAATTCATGTAAGGCTATTTTCCACAAGCAATATCGGTAAAGGCATATCGGCAGTAAAATTTTTTTCATATCTGTTATCGGTAATATCGGCTTTTTTCCTATATCGGTAAACCCCTATTTTTATTTCTACAGAAACTGGAATCTGTCAATTCGATGCTTCACACACCCAAAGCTATTTTATGCAAGAACTTCAAAGAAAGTAGGGTATCACATTCTGACTTGCTATTAACCCATGTTAAAATTTACAATGTAACCAAAACAATTATCTTAAAATTTATTAATTCAATTAACAGCAGCAATCAATATAGTTAACATTATGTGCCTAAACAATGCAAGACAAAACAAAATATTTATTACAAACATAAGTAGCAACAGAAACTTTAAACATTTTGTGTACCTGGTCATGTGATTCAGCATAAGCTACAGTCTTTTCCATCCAGCGTCTGTTTGTGAGGGTGTGCACAATGTTTCCCATTTCCCAATCGTCATCTTTGACTTCTTTTAAGAGCTTGATCCATTTGTCTGGAATGGCCATTCCTAAACGATAATCAAATCCACCACCACCTTCTTCCACGGGACGACACAGACTGGGCATCCCAGATACATCCTAAAATGGTAACAATAAATGTTTGCAGTGTACTTCTGCATTTGGTAAAACTGCAATAAGTTAACTATTAAATATCAGTTTCATTTCTGTACAGAATCTTAAATACACCAGTTGTTTCATGGCTATACCATAACTCCCTACATTAACCATTACCTTCCTTAAGTAACAGCCATGACTATCCATCTATTTATAAAGCCATAAAATAAGCCTAAAAACCATCAATATCACTCGCATGAAACTATTATATGTTTGTGCAATAATACTCACGGAAGACTCGTGAAAGACCTAATCTAATGTAAAATAGTAATAAGGCACTACCTAAATCAAACAATTAGCCAGAGTACTGAACCACTCAAATTTGAGTTAGTGATACTTACCTCTGCGATTGTTACCATGTGTTTAAACAGTTTGTGCAACATGTAGTTAGCCATCATAAGGTATACTAGTGCCTCAGTGTCTGTATTTAGCCCAAAATATTCATCATAATGTCCACTGAAACCCTGTCCTATCCCTCGAGAATGGTACAGCATAGATGTCACACCATCAAACCTTGAAAAGAAATGCACATTAATGACACAGAGTAGTTACACTTCACAGCCTTAAATTTTTAAATGTATGTGTAACCATACACATTTACATTTACAACATTACAAATATGTAATCAATTTATCAAGCTCTGTCTTTATCTTCCCTACACTGTACCAATTACCATAAAGAGAATTGAGTGCACTTCTGGCATTGTTATGGTTTTGTTTTAAAACAAAATATTTTCAAAACTACTGACTAAAACTTATTTAATAAATTTACTTTTAAAAATGGAGGAACGTGATTATTATATTTTAGAATGTGTTGTGACACTGTCTCCGGTGTAATTTTTAAACATTATTTGTAAAATACTTCATATCAAAGATGGCCTATCTGAGCAGAAACTTTACTGAAATACACATTTATTACCTTTCTTTCAAAATTTGAATATA
>KZ874634.1:0-10970 GCA_003456935.1 Machilis hrabei
AGGAAAGTTTGAAGCTTTTTTAACGAAATCCAGAGGAATTTTTGCAAGGTTTCGTAACAGTGGACAAAACATGGATTCATCACTATCAGCCTGAGACCAAGGAACAGTCAAAACAATGGGTTGCAAGCGGGGAATCCGCACTAAAGAACGCGAAAACCGATCCTTTAGCAGGAAAGGTTATGGCCACCGATATCTGGGATGCTCGTTGCTTATTCTTCACAGACTTNTGGGATGCTCGTGGCATAATCTTCCTAGACTTCTTGGAGAAGGGAAAAACAATTACCGGAGTGTATTATGCGTCTTTGCTGGATCGTTTATAGAATGGAATAAAGGAAAAACGACCACACTTGGCGTTAAAGAAGATTTTTTCACCACGACAATGCACCAGCTCACTCTTCTGCAATTGTGACCGCAAAAATTGGTCGAGTTACGCTACGAAGGCCTTCCGCATCCCCCCTACTCTCCAGATTTGGCTCCCTCGGACTACTATCTGTTTCCAAACATGAACAAATGGCTGGCAGGAAAGAGATTTTTATCAAACGATGAGGTGATTGCCGAAACAACTGCCTAATTTGAAGAGTTGGACAAATCATATTACATGGATGGGATTAAAAAACTCAAGCATCGTTGGACTAAGTGTATAAGACACTACGTTGAGAAATAAAAAAAATCCCCCAAAACAGTATGTTTTCTTCATTTTTGCACGGACTTTTCAAACGGCCTACGTAGGCCTATATCCAACACTTAAGCTACTTGCTTCGAACCGCTTTTTTACATCCAGGCTGTAGTGTCAACAGTATGAGGCAACGGCTCACACCGCGAAGAATGCCTTGCGTAATCTCACGAAAAGGAAGACTGAATGGCCTTCAAGATCACCGACCCAACACATTCAACTTATTCTCTTAAGATACCTATAAGACTAACTATAAATGAATATGCTAATTATCCTAGAATCAGTCAGCTTTCTCTAAAAACCAAAAAGAACACATACATCATACAATTTATGTTATTCCGTGAACGAACTTGTTGTGTACATAATGAATTTTTTTTTCTTAAAAAATAATGTACCGGTGTTTAATTTTCCAACTATACGAATAATGTGTCATAAGATTTAATTTCAGCTATGTTCTATCTTTGTTACTATATGATATGAAACGTATGCGAGTACAGTAGCAACACTGCAGAATTGAGAAAACTATTTTTAATGAAAACACAAAGTTAAGCAACATTTTCTAATTAATAAATATCACTAAAATAATTACTGCTTCAAGTTTAAAGTGACAATTAAGCACAATAATATTTACCATTTTCACGAGTTCTTCACTTTTTACAGACAACTCAAGAAGTATCAGTTTTATATTTCCAACCTCACTACGCCTCGCCCCATTTCGACCCTCAAAACAGTCATAAAAACAAACCCAAATGGTGACAAAAACGTTTGGCTACACAACCATTACTCTTCATAAAGCCTTTAAAAACAGTGTACACTGACTTAAATGAGAAATTTAATAGTATAATGCATCTTCTTTCAACAACATTTTCCTTAAATAATATAACTCAATTGTATAACTCATAGTTTACTCAACATATAAACACTGACTAGTGTTGGTGGACGTTCTTGAAATAATGACCGTACAGTTTATGGCTGTAATTCAAATATCCGCATTGAATAATTTAAATTTCGTCCATTTGTTAGGTTTCCATGCATGCGTTAATTAAAACCGAAAAGTAACAATAAAAAGGTTTGTGCACACGAATTGTATGGCTCCTGAAACCAGAATTTATTACCGATAATAAAAAGTTATTATAGAGATTTGTGGTTGCAGATAATAAAGCCCCCCAATGCAAACCAAACGATTGAACGGGCCCATTTCATTGCTCATTTGCAAGTTTATGAAATTAACGGGTGTCTACACCTTGATGTGCATCACAGTTTGATGTCTGCAATTAAACCGAATTAATATGACGTGCCAGAATGAAATTGGTCAGTTAAGTATAATTTTATTTTCAACCCTACTTTTCCATAACCTTTGTGACACGCAACCCGAAGCTAAAGCGAGTCTAAATTACAACAACTTTTCCTAGCAGCGTTTTATTATTTACCACATCTATCTCTCAAAAAATGCGTCAACTTTTGGACCATCAAACTAGCTCAAAGTTTGGCTAAATGTACGACCCCAAGAGTCCCAAAGGAGATCNACGAAATTTCGCGCTACGCTTCGTTTGG
The DNA here is from genome assembly GCA_003456935.1 of Machilis hrabei. NCBI lineage: Eukaryota > Metazoa > Arthropoda > Insecta > Archaeognatha > Machilidae > Machilis > Machilis hrabei. Next base: position 2,228 of record KZ874634.1, read on the forward strand.
ATATGACAGAATCGATGCTGGTACTGTAGGCACGTAATATCAGTAACACCACAACGCAATAATAATAAATTACATGTCAAAACAGCTCGGAACACCAAACTAGATTAGTTTGCTGTTCCGTGTTGTTTTGACACGTAATTTATTATTATTGCGTTGTGGTGTTACTGATATTACGTGCCTATTTCATTCACTCGCTTATTATATGTGATACTATGCGCCTATTTAAAATTCTGATAAATCAGTCGTGACTGAGCTCACAGAAAAACGCACAAATCACGTTTCACAAAAAACCGTTACTTTAATTTCGAAAATCACACCTTAATGGTACACATCACGTGGACATTTCTCACACACCACATCTATCATCCTGTCACTCCAGCAAATCTATTTTTTNTTATTTTTCCTGATGTTTCTACATTTTATAGTTATCCTTGGTTTACAAGACCAAAATTTTTATATTTAAACTATAAAAACTCGCGAACACTTCTGAAACCTGCGTTTAACAGAACAGATATTGCAATTTAACTTTTAGAATTGTGTTTCCATTATCATTGTTTATACTCTTTATTGAAAGGCGTTAATAACACAGATATTTTGTCCTTATTAAATTACACCAAACGCATTCCCGTTTTGTCCATTTTTACTCTCGATTTAAACACGGAAGCACTACTTCGCTCTTTCACTAACAGCGATTATGATGCACTGTATTAATTTTACATGAAAACCAAATAAAAAGTATTGCACCCAGCCTTGTTAGAATGTGATAAGTATATTTACGCTACTACGCTTTATCAAGTAAATCTTATTTACACTAGGGCCAACTAGAAAGGGAATTGACACAAAACTGTTTGAACAGTTTAATACTAGTGTGGCCTGGCATTAATTTATTAAAAGCTAATCGAGATAATTAATTTATTAAAAGCTAATAGAGATAATTAATTTATTAACACATGAAATAAATTTTATTTTTTATTTGTTTACTTTAATTAGTGTTATTCATTCAATTCGTATTTGGGGTGTGCCCCTATAAACTGTCGATAGTAAACACGTTAATTCAGTCAAGCTAATTACTAATTAGCAGCCTGCACACACAGCTTGTCGCTCGTAATAAAAATGAAGCAACGAGAGAAAACGACGTCCAGAAAACAAGCAGTATAAAATATATAAGGGAGAGTTTCAAAACGGGAGTACGCAATACNTCACAGGCAGACTCGTACGATAACCCTTTTTACCCAGGGCTAGGAGCCGGCCCCGGAGTTTGAACCCGGGACCTCCCGATCAGGAGGCGAGCACTCTAACCACTAGGCCAACCTGTCGGTTTATCGTTGTACATCAATAACGTAAACAATAATGATACTACATAGCAACAAGGCTTTACAGTTTTAACAGAATAAGCAACTTATACTGTACTAAAATAAAAATCCAAACAATAGTTTAAATGTAATTTCTTCACAACAAACTCCAAGCTATTCCTCTAACAACCCCATGAGACATACTATATATTTCGCGGATTTTACTAAACTTCAAAGCATTTCCGTCAGCCAGATGTTTACCAAATACAACATCAAACCAACCCAAGGACTGAAGGGAATTCGAATATACCGCTATGAAACGTCTATCCACCTTTCGAGTATCGTATCGCAAGAGAGCTGTTCAACATACGAGTATAACAATAGCNACTCTTTTATCTGTGTGCCGACTGCTCTGGCAGGCCAACCAACGTCTGTCTGTCCAGCCCGAGGATTGCAATCAGAAAGGTCCCGTTTGCTACCCTCTCTCTTTGAAGTTCAAATTACGTTACTAAGCGTAACTGTTTTTATTGCCGCAGGTTTCTGTGAGCAATGCCTGTTTTTAACAGGTCTATGTTTGTAACCAGCGAAGCGCCGTTATTGAAGAATCAATCTAGCTCTACAAAGCCTTAGCGAACACCCGCCCTCCCTCTCTTTCTGTCTGCCTGCCTCCCAGTTAATGTAGCATGCGCCCATGCGTCTATGTGCGTATACAAGTGCGTCAATGCGAACGCATGTTGATACGGGTGTATTAAAGCCAAACAGACGGAATAAAGTTTTGTTGTTTTCCCCTTGTTTTGACTGATATTAGTTTGCCTGCAAGCATTAGTCTGATTTTTGGTTATGACGGGTGGAAGTGATGGCTGACGTCAGGTATAATGGATAAAAGCTCCAGGGGCTTTTCGTCCCACATCTGGTTGTTCTGCAAACTTGCTCTAATACTGTCAGCATATAGACACACCACCACTTCTACCAAACAACAAACAACAGCGGTCCATCATCTTTTCTGACATGTACTCTGAATCAGACGAGCCTGTAACCCACCAGAAATGTTCATATATAGGTAAACTGGGGCTTGCACCTGACAACCGCGTAACTCCGGAGAACTTGCACAATAAATTTAACGCCTCTCGAAAATATTGTACAGGTTGAAATAACAGATGTTACTTTTACTCTAAAATCTGCCCACCAACTTCTAGTTTTGGCAGGGGGTGCAGTGCACCAACTCGTATACTATTCCATTCCCGAATCACCCGAGGAAANATCATATTTTTGGCGCCTAGGTTTTCTTAATTAGGCCTTTGGGAGAAAACGCTGATACACGTATGAACTCATTTTCCATGTAGTACAACATATTTCAGACCGATTCCAATCGGTGACGATCATCACGTAGCCTCTTCTTGTTAAACAAATTTACAATCAATGAGATTCGAACCCAGAACCCCTGCGCAAGCATCGCTATTTCATGATAAACTGTTGTCTTTGTCCAGCTGATGTTAAATGACGATTCTACCAGTCTCCCAAACTTATCACCATCTATGTTCCTACCTCAATCACTGCTAAACTTTCATCAACGTCTGCCACTTAACAGTCTGCAACCTTTCCTTGTCAGCCTGCACTAGTTCTGATTAAGTACAGCCAGGGGTCGCGCTGGCGATCGCATTTTTCGCCAAATGCGATTTTTTTATATATGTGGCGAATTTTTTATTAACTTGGCGATTCTTGTGGCGATTTTTGTATGTGCTTGGCAATCCTATAAGATTCTTAAATTTATTTATTTTAACACATTATTGTAATACTGTAATATATTTAGCCTGTTTTCTTTCTCCTACAGTACNTGGATGCCATGAACATTCAAAAGCGTCCCAAAGACACCTTTATAAGCTGACAGAATCCAATTTTCTGACATAACAGACTTGAGTGCCATGACATAAGTTAATTACATCTGTAATGTGGTATAATCTCCCGTGCCGGTGAAGCCGTTTCAACTTACTTCAATACATCCGAATATATAAAAAAAGCTTAGAGTAAACTAGCAGATAATTTCCGGAGCTGTGTAGTGCTGACTCTTAGCGACTACTGATCCTCTCTCCTTCTGGGTGCAAGAAAAGCTAGCTCATAAAACCAACTTTGGTCCCCAACGCTTGTACCCCACTCGTGAACGTAACGGGAACTGAAATTATATACATGCATGTCTATACATTGCTCGAAATTTTTACATAATATGTCATTAAATTTACTCAAAATGGCGTAATTTATAACTTAACTGCACTTTTCGCTTGTATTTGGATATATATTCACCATGAAAGAAATCCATGTTGACACTCACACGAATAGGTTTCCAACTGTGCGGGGGAGGATTGTGATGAAGATTTGGCACAATGGTAGACAAAATTAGTAGGGACNCAACTGGAAATGTGTATGTCCTACCGTGTACCTAATAATTTAACATTACCATAANACTTGCTTTCTTCGTAGTTCTATGTTTAATTTTGGCACTCACGGTGCTTTTGCATTACAGGTTACACCCTTTCGTGAGTTGCTTGTCATAAAAAAAATATGTATAGCGCATCGGTTTGTTTATGTAACCACGCCAATATCATATTTTTGGCGCCTAGGTTCTCTTAATTAGGCCTGTGGGAGAAAACGCTGATACACGTGTCAACTCATTTTCCATGTAGTACAACATATTTCAGACCGATTCCAATCGGTGACGATCATCACGTAGCCTCTCCTTGTTAGACAAATTTACAATCAATGAGATTCGAACCCAGAAACCCTGCGCAAGCATCGCTATTTCATGATAAACTGATGTTAAATGACGATTCTACCAGTCTCCCAAACCTATCACCATCTGTGTTCCTACCTCAATTACTGCTAAACTTTCATCAACGTCTACCACTTAACAGTCTGAAATATTTCAGCCTGTTAAGTGTCAACCTGCACTACTTCTGATTAAGTGCAGCTAACACTTAAACTACACACAAGTTTGGACCAATCGAATGTAAACATATTAGGCCCTATATAAACCTTTAACGTATGTCGGGTAACATACATCNAGTTGGTCTGAATTTTCTGCCGACGCTTTGTAATACGCATAACCGACTATTTCTTAGGATTTAGTTTCAACTGCCACAAATTACACCATTCCTGTACAGAGTTTAGAGACTCTTGTAATTCCTCGCCATCTTCTGTACTATTTATTTCCCTGTATATTAAAGTAGCGACGGCAAATAATCAAATAGAGGACCTGCTGTTCGAGGGTACATCATTAATCTATAGTNAAAAATAAATTTGCCTAACAAAATTCTGACCTGTTTAACCCTTTCTGACCCAGCGATGCCATATGGCATCATTGTAATAATTAATTTGTGTGTGTCTAAACAACAATTTGAGTCAAAAAGGGTTAAGGAGCTGTCAAGATGAACAACCTTTGCTGATAGGGACTATTCAGCGACAAGGATTTTAATTATTACTGGATGGTAATTTAACATTTTAAACCGTGTTGGTGTACATTGAGATTTATTCCAAAGCATACAAAATACATTGAAATGGGATTATGTTCCAACTTTACTGAGAATATCTTACCCATATGGGATCTGGTGCCAATTCTGGTGCTGACTGCGCAAAAGAAAAAGATTGTATGCGTAAACTCTTTTACAAGTAATGAAAAACGACAAGATTTTAATGAAAGATTTTTACATTTTTACTGAGAAAATTTGTCTCCCTCAGCGGGGATCAAACCTAAAACCTGTGGAACCTACAGTACCAGCATCGATTCTGTCATATCCAAACGAAGCGTAGCCTGAAAGACGTAAGCGCGAATTTAATTTTTCGTAGCTTGGTAAGTGAACGAAAATTTGCGTTTTAAGCGAAACNGAACGAAAATTTGCGTTTTAAGCAAAAAGAAATTGCGCGCTACGCTTCGTTTGGATATGACAGAATCGATGCTGGTACTGTATATACGTAGATGTTTGCATCACGTGTTCGCAGTTTAATGACAAGAGACCATCAATTATTTGTTTAAATTTTTTCATCCTATTGTCCCGGCAATTATCGGCCAATGAAACCAAATTTAGTTGTTCCGATATTTAAGTTACGCTATATAATATATCGTAACGACCCAACACAAACCTTGCTACCCTATGCTGCACCCCTTTAATGTAGTTTCTTAAACCTACCTGGTGATGGTCCTAAACACAACTACAGTATTGTAATATTGATAATACTAATGCATTGTACACGATTTGCTTAATTTGTAATTAACTTTGATTTTATGTCCTTTGAACAAATCTCAAGACTTCTTAACGCCTTTCCCACAATATAGTTAACATGGGAATGCCATGACAGATCCTAGCACAGTAGCTAATACTCGTAAATACTTGTATTCGTTGACTACGCCTAATATTGTACTACAGAGCTCACAGTTGGTCTGAATTTTCTGCCGACGCTTTGTAATACGCATANATAAACCTTTAACGTATGTCGGGTAACATACATCGTAAGTCTTTTAACTGAACAAATGCTGAATGGCACGTTGGTTTATTAAAAATAAATTAGCCAACGTGCCATCATGATTAATTATGACAGTATCGCTTTTCTGGTCCTTTAACAGTGGCCTNTAGGCCAACAGAGTTCCGGATAATGCCCTGGGGTGTCTACTCACAAAAATGAGTGGATCATTCAATTACCGGTTTTGCCAGACCACGTGTCCCTTGTGCATAAACACATCTGTGCATACTCACGTACCCAAAGTCCTCCCCTCTCACCTCCATTGCGTTTTTAATTTCCATTTTATCATCTACTCTCCTTTTTTTCATCCTGTCTCAGTAACGGCAGTTTCCCCNGTTTATTTATTAGTAACAACTATGTCCGCTTTTAGCCAGCTCACATCAAACCTAACTCTTTACATATTTTAATTCCAAATTATTTTTAAATGTATCTAACATCAAGTATATCTTCAGCGTCATACCAACCAATCAAAATAAACCATAATGTATTTCAATTGTTATCGGAGGCAAAGCATAAAAATGGCATGGCTTACTCAAACAAAATAGTTCCATTAGCCATACTTTCGTAACCTCCAGCATTCTAAACGATCTAAAGCTACGTATTCACGTCAGACAACGGTTTGACAGATATCTGACAGATGTCTGATTAGATAGAAATATGTGGTCTACCGTATGCACGTTCAGAACAAAGACTCCGTTCAGTCTGAGGAAAACCCTTGTCGCGAATAAATGTTTGTAGTTTACGAATAACACTGAACCCGTACAATGTCGCTTTCAAAACCTAAAGTACAGTACCAGTATCGATTCTGTCATATCCAAACGAAGCGTAGCGCGAAATTTCGTTTCGCTTAAAATCGCAAATTTTCGTTCACTTACCAAGATTCCGTTCAGTCTGAGGAAAACCCTTGTCGCGAATAAATGTTTGTAGTTTACGAATAACACTGAACCCGTACAATGTCGCTTTCAAAACCTAAAGTNCTCCAGCGGTAAAACAAATAGCGTCAGCTTTTCCTCTATAATGAAAGAAAATTTATCTTTACAAACATCCTGTACTACTATGCTAACACAACATATACCAAAAGCATTCGCCTTATTTATCCGCAGCGAAATTACAACATTTTATTCTGAACATTCTTTAACTTCCCAAGCGATAGCTGACAAAGCACAAAGCGGGTTCTCCCGAACAGAAGTATCAACAAACACCCTTTTGATAAGCGTCCACAACTCGAGTCATTCCATTCATTGATTAAACAACCAATTCCCACTAAAAGGAAGGTCAAGGACATGGCCCCAACACAACAATAGCTGGTTTAACATCTTGAAGGTCACAGCACACGCGTTATCAACCTTCACTGAGTTCCAACGTGAGTGTTTACTTCCCTCTAATAATTCCGTTTTATTCCTTTTCAAACGTCTTTTACCACAACTTCTGCTTTACCGTTTATTTCGTTCGTGAGAATACGAACGCTTTTCCCCGTTACTGAGGGTGAAGTCTAGACAGAACACCTGACGCACGTTAATCCCAAAACTAAACGTTATCACTTTACTAGTTTTAATCATCAAACTAAACTTTATCACTTTACGAGTTCAAATAGAACAAGAACGTCTGTCTTTTCTTGATTTTTCTCTTTATGATTGTCTTCTTGACGCAACCATACTGGTCTACGTACAAATCCTTCACCCTTGCAGGCGGCCACTACGAACGTAATTAAGCACCAGTTGATAGCGCCGAATGGTCCAATATCTAGTAACTAGGTTAACCTAGGGTTACCNAAGAAACTGTACACGAGAACTTTGAACAGCAGACATCTTAAGGTCAACCAGAATATCTCGAATAAAAATACTATCCTGTACTTTGCAGTCGCATTTTACGTCGAGTATTTAACTTATCAACTATACGCGTTCAAAATGTAATTAAAATTAGAGTAAAATAACATTTTGCGAATGTACTCTTTATTATATACTGAACAGACAATTATGGTGCTGCCATCTATTATCCATTTTTTTACATATTTCAATAGCGGTGTGCTGTTTATTCTTAAAAAATAAGTTTAGCCTCGTAATTACGTATTTAATCACCATATCTTGTAACATAAAAGTACGTGTTTACATTCAGTGTTAACCTTATGACAATTTCATGAAGGAATATAATGAAATATTACAGAATCAGATATTATGATGAAATATGTACAGAATCAGATATCAGATGACAGCACCTACCGTCGCGAGTTAATCAAATTTGGCATCCAACACCTTCAAATTTTTTTCCACCCGCGAGATAGCGCTTTTAACCACTACTTATGCTAAAACACTGTACCTATACTCTACTTTATAAGCGATTTATGTAATCTCCAATGTAATTTTCACTAATCATGATTTCCGCTTATGCGGTGACCCCCGCGTAAGATAAGACACGCCCGAATTCACGCCAGCCCTAAAGCAATTTTTCATCTCCCACGTTCAATCTTTGGTGGACAGTGAAAGACACAGAAAAGTACACAAGACATTATATTAGCAAAGGTAAGTCCTTTGTATTTACACTCGATCGCCTGATTGTTAGGTAAGGCTAGAGAAAGACACTTGAATCAGGAAAGTAAGAGAAGTAGAAACCCTGAGAGTACCGTCAAACAGTTCGATTCATAGGTCTTCCTTCCTTTTGTGACCAATCCAGCTATTGTCATCGGCTACAGTAATCATCGAGATTTAATCAAAGACGGGTGGTCCACAAGAGCGTCCTCTCCAGGGAGTTCCCGCTCTCTGGCCTCGACTAATGAATCACCAGCATCTCTCTCTCGCTCTTTATTAAATTTTCACCGCAAGATTAGCTGGGAATGGAAACTGTTCCGTGGATAGACACGAGAGAAAGGATAACGAGGTTGCCTGTTGCTGCTTAAGATTTGCTCTTCGTAATTACCTAGTTCATATTTCATTTTCAAACGGAAC
>KZ874643.1:19285-32724 GCA_003456935.1 Machilis hrabei
TTTTTTAATTAAAACGGGAGCCCATTCAGTAAAACGCCGGGACACGTATATGTTCTTTTGGGCCCTAGAACCCCTAAAAAAATTTACAGCAAAATCGGTGAGTCATGAACTGTAGTCTCTCCTTGTTAGTGAAAATGGCTTATGTGAATGTGTGAAATTCTGTTACAAGATCTTATGCACACTCAAGCTATGCTCAGAGAAGCTTTTGGTGCCGAACTCATCGTTTCGAGTGGTACGAACGTTCCGGGCGTCCTTCGACGACTGTGAAAGACGAAAACGTTGAAAAAGCGAGGCAAGAAATTTTTCAAAACCAACAGAAAACTATCGATGACATTGCACGTGGCGTTGGAATCTCACGAGGATTAGACGATCACATTATTTCCAACATTTTGCATGTGACTCGCATTGCAGCAAAATTTGTTTCAAGGTTTTTGACAAATGACCAAAAAGAAAATCGTTTGAATGTTTGCTGTGATCTGAAAGTGCACCCACGTGACATTGTCTATTCGTCAGTTTTTATTCAAAAACGAAATAGCCGTCGAGCTCCACGCCCTGTACTCGCCTTGTGTGACTTCTTTCTGTTACCACGATGGAAAAAAGTGCTCGAAGGTTGGCGACATTGACGAAATTCATTCTGAACGAGGTGCCGAAAGTGGAGTTCCAGAAATTGGAAAAACGTTAAAATTGTTATATAGCTGCAGAGGGAAACTACTTTGAAAATAACAACACACAATAAATCAATATGTATGTAATTTGTTTTTTTATCGACCCATTCTCAGAACTTTTTGCCTGCACCACGTATGTTGCCCCTTATTATGTAACAAACTATCAGCTACAAGTCTATGTGTCTAATATCTTCACAATAAGTGCTGGTGTTTCTCCTATCCATTAACACCAGTCCCATACANTGTTTTGCAGATGATAGTACTTTACACTCCACTCTTTCATTTCATTGTATCCCATCTCAAGATCATCTTACAATGGAACGTATTCAAGTGTTCGACGAATTTTTAAAAATNAAAGTAGGAGTTTTGTGCAGAAATGTACGCTGAATGCAGTGGTAGGGTACATTTGCTTGAATGGCCAGTAATTTTGGCATTATTTGCATATAAACACTAGAGCTTAGCAATTATACAGGGCCTACTAGTTCTAAATCGCAATTCTACGACGAGAGCTGTGTAACTCGATCGGTAAGACGCTGGCTGCCAAAACGGAAGGTTGCAGATTCGAATCCAGTGTGGGCGGTCAATTTTTTTTACTTGTTTTTTCCCAATTTGCAAAAGTACACTTGTGGTTAAAAACAAAGAATCATGTTAGTGATTTTACCACTATTATCATGTCATGGAGTTAAGGAAAGTGCATTTCTACATAAAAAGAGCTACAACAAGTCGTAAGTGTTAGAATAAATGGCAGCCCCAGATACTAGCAGCCATATTAACACGTACAAGTAATGTCAAACAACTGCTTTCTGCAATCGGAGAGTGAGTCGAGTGATTGGATTTTCGTCCCGCTCTTGTGACGTCGAAGGCCTAAGGGAAAAGCCATCGGTCTCGCACGGACGCACGAGAATAACTAACCCACCGGTTTTGCAACTGTCCGACTCGTACCCGGTGGTGGGTTCTTTAATAACGAACACCTACTTATCGACGGGCTCTGCTTTTAGCGTTTTCCGCAAGGCGCCTACGATAATGCCTTAATGTGTTGGGTGTTTCGCAACGTAATGCAAATGTCGGTGTTTCACCGGAAAAAAACAAATCATTAATATGATTCTTTGTTTACAATCACAAGTGTACTTTTGATATTTGTGAAAAAACAAATAAAAAGATTCACCGCCTATACTGGATTCAAACCTACAACCCTCCGTTTAGAGAGCCAACATCTTACTGATTGAGCTACGCAGCTCTCGTTGTAATCTTGTGATTTAGAACTGGTATATAAATGCTAAGCTCTTGTGTTTAAATGCAAAGAACNCCAAAATTACTGGCCATTCAAGCAAATGTACCCTAAAACTGCATTCAGTGTACATTTCTGCACAAAACTACCACTTTCATTTTCAAAAACTCGTCAAACACTTGAATGCGTTCCATTGTTAGTAGTTAAGGTTCCACTCAAGATTCTTCTATCAACAGAGATCTTCAACAAATTTCCACCTCAATTCACAGAAGAATTTAAGCACAATATGGAGAGAAGTCAAAGAAAATCATGCTAATGGGTGTAAATTTTCAGAAGGAAAAGTGTGGTCGAATAAGACCGTTTAGTCTGTCCGGTAAGTGCAGTGACATTGTTGGCAGGCAGAGTAGGTGTCCCTGATAACAAATTCAATCAAAAATAACTGAATGCGTTCACCTTGAACCCTGGAAACCACATGTTTCCTCATTGCTTTACTAAACTACCAACATCTGCATGTGACCTGGGTGTTATTAATTTTTGATGTATAGCTTTGAAGTTTGGTAGGCATCTAAAGGATTTAATTGTTTTATGCTGGATTTGATATTTCTACTTGGTACCTGACGAAGTTTGTTTGCTAGACAGACTTAAGGATAAAACAAAGAAGGAAGATGCTCCAGCTGAGAGTAACTTTTTTTTTAAGATTGATCTAGTTTCCCCAAAAGTCTGATGGATGACCACAAATGCAGATACTTTTTTATATTTATGTAGAATGCAAGCATTCTTACCAACACGCATTATTAACTAATGATTCAACACAATTACATCATGACTGTATAATGGTATGAGGACCTTGTGAGCATTTTCTGACATAGTCTTTAGTTTACACACAAATTGCCACCTTTACTTTTAGTTTCAAACGTATATGAATTTTCCTACTTTTGTGACTATGTTTTGTAACAAACCCCTGCCATAGTCTCGAGAAGAGTGATCGCAACACAGAAAAGTAAACGTGACAAAACTCGGTACTGTGTGGTGCAGTGACGTTCGGTGCATCTCGTTGTTGGGGACTCAATTATTTAAAAGCAGATACATGTATGGTAGAAGCATAGCAAAGGGTATACAGTTATTAAATGAACAAATTTACAGTCATTTGGGGCTTGAGTAGGTTATTAAATAAGAAAATACCGTCTTTTAAATTTTAAACTATTCAAATTAGCCACCTGAAATATAGAGTTACTTTTTTAACTTTATGTCAAACTTTCTGGGTTCTAAAATAACTTTCTGGTTTCCAAACTAATTACAATACAGATAGTAAACATAGTTCGCAGTTCAAAAATACCGCTTAAATGTCGCCTTGTTTTCGATTACTTCAATAGCGGGTGTGGTAATTAATTATTTATTATTTCTTCAAAAGTTCACCTATTAAAAGGTCTTGTTAATAAATCTGCCACAGTACCGTTACTNTCAAAAGTTCACCTATTAAAAGGTCTTGTTAATAAATCTGCCACAGTACCGTTACTTTCTTCAGACACTACGTAAACACCGACCGAAAACACTTTTTCCAAACTAATTACAATACAGATAGTAAACATAGTTCGCAGTTCAAAAATACCGCTTAAATGTCGCCTTGTTTTCGATTATTTCAATAGCGGGTGTGGTAATTAATTATTTATTATTTCTTCAAAAGTTCACCTATTAAAAGGTCTTGTTAATAAATCTGCCACAGTACCGTTACTTTCTTCAGACACTACGTAAACACCGACCGAAAACACTTTGTAACAATCAATCGCCACACAAACAGTATTAATATGCAGTGGCGTCGCGCGACTTTCTGACGTGGGGATGTGTATTTCCAGACTCAAATCCTATCATATCTAAACTGGCGGAAAGGGGTTCGGAAGACGTAGCTCCCGGAATTTTTTTTCGAAATACGTTTTATAATAGAAGCAACTTTAGTGATAAAATGTATTTTTATTCATTCTGTGACGAATTTTGGGGAGGAGCTTAAGAGAAGTGACCTAAATATGTATGTTGAGTATTGACAAATTATAGAAAAGAAGAAAGGAAAATAATGCTAACAAAGTGAAGCTAATTTTTACTCAATTAATTATAAGTTTTTATTTTAATGGTGAACAATTAAAATTAGCATTTTTTGTAATTTTGCTGAACATTTGTCTCTATCTCCCTTTTAATGGACATTTTTGTTTTACAACAAATATTCCTTCACTTGACAACACATTTCCGGGAGAGGTGAATGAAACCTCTGAAAAAACTGACTGTTTTAATACTACAGTCGAGTTTCAGATCAGGCATTTTTAGTCTTTTAAAAGACGAGTGTCTATTTATACAAATACATGAATTTCAAAATATTTTTGTTAGCTGTAAAATAAATTTTGAATATTTTTTAAGTTTGAACAAAATCTATTTTTTTTTTTTTTTTTTTAACTAATGGGATCCTTTGGGCACGGCACTGCCCAATAGTACTGACACATAAAGAAATCACAGAATTTGATTCAATTCTACAACCAAATTATTATATAGCAAGCTAAACCGAATGCAGTGCGTTCACCGACACCATTCACTTTTAAACTGTCGTGACGTGGGGTGGCTAGATGGGGGTAGACTTTTGTCACACCCCCAACCCTTCGTCCACACTGTGAAGGAGGTGTCGAGAGATTTCTGTTGTACAGCGCACAAATGCGGCTTTAAATACGCATTTCCTGGCACGGTGATGTCTGTCCTTGTAAGCGGTTAGTTGGTCAACAGCGCATGCACCATATGCCTTGACGTCAACCCCACATTTACAGGGCTGCCCAAAAGATCAAAAACCACCCTTGGTGAAAAAGAAAACTCGGTATATATTGCCGTGTACAATAATTAAAATAATAATTTGATGTATATAATATCATAAAACGTAATTAAGCTATAATTCCCACACGATAGTTACAGTAATAAGTGTAACTTCAAATTTAGTAGGGGATGTAACACATCTATTGACAAAACGCCACTGTTAGTATGTTAACTTGCATGATTCATTGCACATTAAACTGCACAACGGTCATATTTAACATTCACGTCAAGGGATTCAGTTTGCTGGCTTTGCCTGGATTCACAGCAAGGTGACACTCGGCCACCCACAGAAATGGAAACGAACACAGGCCACGGTTCCCGCGGTAACGCTTAAACACGTTACCGCTTCGGAGGGAACTGGAATTATAAATGAAATCGAAGATAAAAAAAAAAAACTGATCGTCGTAAGGGGGGGACGTGCAATCGTTTATGTATATAAAATAGGTTTNTTGCACAGGTGTACAAAGAGACACTATGGATAAAACCTTTTTTTTTATAATTATTTAATAAACTTTAGTTTTGACTGAAAAGTTTAGGTGGTCTTGATTCCCCTCACTGGTATGGTGGGATATGGGTTTGATTCTCTGTCGATCTTTACATGTTTCATTATCGTTTGTGCAGGAAAAATGGATACACACAAAGTTGTCAGCAAACAAAACATTATTATTTGATTTACATACCAACAGATACTTCCCCCCAAAACAGTTTTTTTTTCATAATTATCATCATGTCTAGTGTGTACTGTGCAAAGGTGCACATAAAATGACTTGGGAAATTTAATTCGGTGACCAATTTTTAGACTNTTATGAGTCTGATTTTAATGAGCAAACTTGAAGAGCAACGTTAAAACCTCGGATGAGCTTCATTTTTTTTCAGAATATTTGTTTTTACTTATATAATTTAGGATGCATTTGTAAACTGCTTTCCGTCGTCACGATACTTATCTTTACTTTGAGATGAGTATTTTTCAATACCGGTACAGTATTTGTTCCATATTTGCTCATTCTAACCACAAAAAGTAGAAAGTGGGATAAGATGTGGATACTTACAACTAAAAATAGTTCATCCCTTTATTTGATGTCGTACTTGACAAAACTATCCACCTTGTTAATAGTGGGCAAAAACAAAAGACTTAAGTGCAGGTGTAATACAAGAGGATTGATTCCAGTATAAAGTAAGCATGCTAAGTGTTGGATTTTTTTATATTTAAATTCAAAATATTGACAAAAGACCTTACTGTTATTTCTTTTATAAAAATTAGTTTTCTCAGTGGTTTTGAACTTTCAGAATAAATGCGTTGCAAAAGGGAACTCTCCGCTTTTACAAAACGTGGGTTAACAACTACTGCGTGAGAAATTAAAAGGTGCAGTGGAAATTATGTGCAGATTGTCTTACAACTGTTAGTGATTGCATGATTTCTCCCACCCATGGCGATTAATAAACAGTATTCTGCGATGACGGAGTAGTAAAACTCGTACTTGCGAGGCGAGTGATCTAAGATTAGTTCCCGATTGTTGTGAGGCTTTATTTTAACGACCTTCGGTGAATAGTAACCCCGACGGCAGTTTCTTTTTCTGAAGAATTCTATTATTTTGTTTCTCCAAAATTGCCATAGCCATCTTTTTTTCAATTTTGTGTCCTTATACTTTACAATTTATATATTCTGTACAGCTCCTTGCACTTCATGAAAATGAAAGAAATGGTAGAAACGATGATTGTGTAGTACTGATAACAGCAAATACAGTAAACATTAACGCATTTTTCAATGCATCGCCCAACAGCTCGAACAAAAACAACGTCATTCGTAACAACTAGTCTTAATCGTTATTTGTTGAATATTAATATGTGGAGAAGCCTCACAACCCTGAGAATCAAACTCCAGTCACCCTCTTCATTGTGAGCGAGTTACCATTACACTCGTAAGGTGTTATTTATTAGACAACTTGTATGACAAAAATGAGCACGTCAGCAAACTTCGGAGATCTGTAACTACGTAATTTGCATAAAAAATGTCGCTCAGTTTTTCGTTTCTCATTAATATTTGGCGTATGAATCAAATTAAAGCTTCTGCTGGATGTGTCAGTAATGTAAGTAGCCAACAGATCAGATTGGTGGAAATGTCTATTAAAGTTTTTTAAGTATGTTGTTCATATCATCCCTGGACATGGTCAGAAACTTCCTTGGCTCGTTCTAACCATTTGTGTCATATTTTACTTTTAGGGAAATAAAAATTGGTTGAAATGTTAAAATGAAATCAAGTTGGTTGATATAAACTAAATTTATTTTAAAGACGTTGTTAAGCATCTATCTTTCTTGTTTCATTTTTTTTATACTGCATTTGTAACTCGTGTGACAAATCGTATTAGTTCTTGCACTAAAGCACTCGCTATCTCCACAGTATACAGTTTGGCAGATAAGTGCTGGAAGTTGAGTTTTGTTTCAGAACCAGTTTCTGATTAATTTCCTTGTTAATTAAAATATCATTGTTTTCTTTTGAAGATACACTTTGGTATGACATGTTTTGTGAAAATAAAGAATAAACTGTTTTTATACAAGTGTTTGAAAAATTAACATTTAAACAGTTTTATGGCAAGAACAGGCTCAGCCTATTATGGAATCCCTCAGATTTGTAGGGGAAGAAAAAAGACATTAGCTACAATATTAGTAGTAAATAACAGAGCTTTATTTTCAGTTTAAATTTTGGTAGTTTGCTTCTTTTTTTTGGCCCTATCATTTCATATTTTGTATTTTTCATCTCGCTCAGTGCCGCCACCGTTGAAATAAAGAGTGAGCGATACGAGTGTGCTGTCCCTGTTTAATGGTAACCATCTTAGATCTACAGAGCTTGATGCTACAACCCATTCATTAAAATTACATGAACTATGGTATAGTATGAAACAAGCAGTTGGCAATCCCAGCCTTTGTTTTCATGTTTGCTAGTACAGTATAGTTAACAACCACTCTTATTTAAAATACTTTCCAACAGTGGCTGCTTCTTTTGTTCACTACTTACTACACATCACTGTTTTGATGTAACATTGTGTTGGGGGATGTGTAGAATTTATAAAAGAATGTTAGTGGGCATTTTATGGGTTATTTACACCCATCATCCAAAACATTAAAATCACCTACCTAAAATGACGCAGGTCCTCCTCTCGACACCTAAAGAGCTTTCGCCCGACAAAGCGTAGATTAAATAGGATGTTGGTAGGTGTCTCTTGATATTTGGTACCGTGACTACAACGGAAGAGCCCTCGGTTCCCATAAACTACGTGGTTGGTANGATGCATCCGGGCGAGAAGGTTTCCATCGCTAAACGTCGCACGCGTACTCGCCCGTCCACGCGGTGGAACAAAAAACGGGATTCGTGCGACCGATGCAGACGAGAAGAGAAATCCTGTGCCGACCTCTGACATCAGTGAGGCGTGGCTGGCCTACGCCTTGCTGATGGCTAAAAGTTTCGCCTGTTTTGGACCGTCTTTGAGAGGTAGTAAGTACTGTGAGCAGCCCACCAGCAACGCTGTTTTGGAGATGCTCACCGAGGCGTCTCGCCGTAACGATCTGGCCTTAGTCAAAATGAGATAAATCCTTTGCTTTTCCCACATTGAAACGAAACTAAAAACTGACCGAGAGATCTCCGACCCAGGTGTTATATTTATCGTTCGTGACCTTCACACGTGACGCTCGGTGGCCGTAGGCATGCTAGTTTGCATTACGTGGTTTTAATGTTTTGGCTGATCTGTGTATTTCTCAATGTAAACATTCCTTAACCTGTTACTAAGGGTAAGAAATGGGTCGTCATTATAAGCATTTTAAAAGTGACTGCATTTTCTATGTAGCCATTGATGTGGCTCCTCATTTGTACATGGCTTTAAAGGTTCCCTAGCTAAAGTTAGTAAATAAACTGGTCATCCATCAACATGCAGTGTACAGATGTGGTTTGGAAGTTGTGTTTTCTAATATGAAATAGGTGGAAACGGGACCAAGTTGTGCTTTAATATACCTTGCTGGGTAATGTTATAATTATTTTTTAAATGAAAGAAATGGATTTCTTGTTTAATTTGATAAGTTTTTGTTACTCATGTTGTTAAATACCATAAGAATATGTTTCATTGTATGTTCCATGACCAATAAACACTGTAATTGATCTTTATTAATTCATCCTTGTTTTAATGGCAGGTATGTTGTAACATAATCTGTGTGTTTTTGCTTCTTTGCGTATGATGACTAACTTTTATCTGTTGGTGCTTTTTTGTGTATAGAAGGAGCATATATATGCATTTATTTTCCCCCTTCCTTTTTTCATTCTTAATGTAGTCAACAGTCTAGACTTCAACTCTGGTCACTGAAAGTGGTTTACCTTGACTGTAATCAATGCCCATTGCTCTGTCTAAAATGAAGGTAAAACCGTCATTGGTGTAGCTTGCCAGTCATTCAACTCAAATATCTATTGAAAGCTAGCATGTAATAGTTAGTGATTTGTGTAATGAAAGACAGTACTTCCTATTTATATCCTTTACAACGAAGTCTGTATGTACTAACTCTTCAGTACACACATTTCTTGGCTATCACAAGCCTAGTGATATTTACAATAGTATAAAAGCTTTTATTAAGGTCACAAAATATACAGGGTGTTACTAATAAGTATGTAAAAACTTCTAGGGTAAGTTCATGAGACCAATACCAGATTATTTTGATAAATAACCATATTTTTTAATTGCCAAATTTCAGAGATAAATTTTTTTTTTGTAAATGATGAGAAATGTGTCAACACTATAGAGGGAAGGATATCTGAATACACTAGACATTAACATGCTTCACATATTAATGCACCTTGGAATAGAGGTAACGTTTTTGGCTGGCGAGGTAAAGGTCCCGGGTTCGAAACTCCGTCATTCCAAATGGCAAATACAATTTTTGTTAGTAATTTAACACGTATACATTTGGAAGCATAATCATACTGAATTATTAACGTAACAATATTTCCCAATCTAAACTCGAGTACAAGTTAATTAAAAAAAGCGAGCTTCAAATTTTCACCAACGTGTTACTGCATGGCTATTGTTCCATTAATTACAGTACTAGCAATTTCATATTTTGAGTAAAAGGAAACAATAATTTAAGAACACTGCTTATTTGTTTACCTGTTGACGAATACAGTATTTATTTGTATTTGAATGGTATAACATTTGTCGTGGCTCAGTAAAATTAGAAAATGCAGCCATACTAAGAGAATGAAAACATTGTAATAAACATATGTCCTGAACCGCATCCTTTCTATGTTACAGCTGCTTTCTCAATAACATTCGAAATCCTTTTTTGTTTTCTGTATCACGTGCACTTTTAGAAATACAGTCACACTTAATTATTAAAGCGACGATATTTTTTAATCCAAATTCCCGTATAAGTTACGTGTGTAACGAATTGGTAATTTAATTGTTTGAGAATCATTTTATAACACTACTCGTCTACTAATTATAACCTCGGCCGAAAGCACCCTTTACCTCGTCGTGTTAGTTTGTGAGCGTTCGTGCAACTTACAGCTATCCGAAATTAAACAGAGTCGACACACAGTTGCTTTCTCAATAACAACAGTGTACATGTTGACGGTCAAACAGGTTGTTTTTGGCGTATTTGACACTGCACTGTAATAGGATACGCACGACATGGCCAACGACAGTGATCAATAATTTCAGCATAACCTCCAGTGGCTTTAGAAGGGCCAACATTATAATCCCACAGGGGTACCCCAAATTTAATAAAGGGTGCTGCAAGTGGTTAAGTATTTAATAATTAGGAGGTAAGTGTGTAATTTTTGGTTGTGTGGGTGGGTTGTATTAGATTTGTGGGGGAATTAATATGTTATATTTTTTAGGGGTAGGCCCTAGGCATTAAGTTGTTGAGGGGAAGCTTGTGTTAATGAGGGTGGGTTGATGTTTTCTTTGTTTGTGAGGGTGGGTATTTGTAAATTAGAATAATAAATGTTATTTTGCTGATTTCTATGTGTGGACTCTGTTTAATATTGGATAGCTGTAAGTTGCACGAACGCTCACAAACTAACACGACGAGGTAAGCGATACTCTCCGGTGAGGTTATAATTAGTAGAGGGATGGTGTTATAAACTAATCCTCTATTGTTTCCTTTTACTCAAAATATGAAATTGCTAGTGATTAATGGAACAATAGCCATGCAGTAACACATTGGTGAAAATTTGAAGTTCGCTTTTTTTTAATTAACTTGTACCCGAGTTTAATTTAGGAAATATCACTACGCTAATAACTGAGTACGATTGTATTTACAAACGTACACATGTTACATTACAAAACAAAAAACTATTTCAAATGACTGAGTTTCGATCGAATCCGGGACCTTTACCACACCAGCCAAAAACATTACCCCTACTCCAAGCTACATTAGTAGATAAAGCATGGTAATGTTACTAGTATATTCAGACATCCTTCCGCCTACAGTGTTGCCACATTTCTCATCATTTTCAAAAAATCGTAAATCTCCGACATTTGGCAATTAAAAAATATGGTTATTTATCAAAATAATCTCGCATTGGTTCCGTGAACTTGCCCCATGAATTTTGACAAACCTTTTAGTAACACCCTGTAGGCTATAGCCAGGCACATTTCTCACCTCCACCTGTCCTTGCTAAGTGCATGCAATTTTAAGGTTGAACTGAGTTATTACAAAGTTTTGGCATCGTAACTGAAATGGACATTTTGTTTCAATCTCTTTAACTGTACATAGTGCTGTGAAACATCTACGCAATAATTTTTATTCACTCCCCCACAAACCTCCCTGAAAAAAAAGTTGTGCAAGAGTAAAGGATTGTATAAAGTGACTCCACTATCGATGATTGGAATGGTCATCTATCTACACAGTTGTTCCAAAGTTGAATGGAACTTTTATGTACTCCTGCAAAAAATAATGGATAGTATGCTGCAGTAGTTCACATGCACTTCACATTTCGAAACTTTGAAATGATTTGCCTTTGGAAAAAAAGTTTTGATTCTGCTGTGGTTAGAAGCATTAGAATGAGAGCTGATCCAAATGTGTGCAGAAATCGCCACTGAATCTTTAGTTGGATTATTTGTTGACAAAATCATTTGCAGAGAAATAAACTGTATAGGCTATTACATTCCACAGGAGTCACTAGATGCTGCTCAAAGGTGATGTAATAAGTGACTATGCCAACTGTATTTGATAAAGTGTGGTGTTATGCGCACATCTAAAGGAAATTTATTTTGTTAACGGTATAGTTCAGGAAGAACAAAGTCAATCATGCCAGTGAATACAAGTAAGATAGATCTGTTGTGGAACTGTCCTGGAAAACCACACAAAGAATGTTAATAAGTATGTTGACAGCAAGTTAAGCACTGATACTTCCTGCTATCCAATACTGCTGCACCTTATGGGATGCATAAAATGTAGGTATAATTAGTCTTACACAGACTATACAATGTAGAGTAGCGAGATTTATGTTAGTGTTAAAATAGAATGGAAAGTGAGTTAACTCTTGCACCAAAAGATGAAACAAGGCTGGTTGTTGTGACCGTCTTTAAGTCGATGCCATTTTACTTATCAAACGTCTTAAGTGTTGATCTTGGATTGAGCATCATCAGACAAAACGAAAATGTAAAATGACATCAATGAATGAGGACAAATTGCATTATAAATATAATATTTACAAGCTTCCACCTACAGTAGTACGTGTAATGCAGTGATGTACAGTTTTGGGCCATCGATCAACGTTGCCAAACGATTTGTTGATTTCTGTAAGCACGGTACGGTTAAAGGTTGCCATAATAATGAATGATTCACACTCAAAAATACATTTGGCAATGTTGATCGATTGCCTAAAACTGTACCTAGCGCACGTCACTGGTGTAACGTCACCATTATGTGTGAAAATGTCGACATGTGCGAAACATATAAATAATTTAACCTTTTGNCAACATCTGTGCATGTTGAAGTTCTTAAACTATATATAATACTTTTTAAAGAGTTTTTTGGGTGTGAATGGTGTAGAATTTGAGTTAAGTACAGCTNAGATTTGAACTGCTTTCAAGAGATTTTGAACTAAATATACGGTAGGGTGACGTATAGGAATTCAAACCGCACATGATAATTTTGATTCACTGGTTCTGGTGAATAATGAATAATTTTCAAAGTCTNAAAAATTGGATTAGTGAAGACGACTTGTAGGACGAGAAGACTCTTTCTGCAATTTTTTGAAAACAAAGCTTGATTTGAAGTAGAAAACAGGCATTTACAAAATATATAATCTTGACATAAAATGGAGTAAGAAATCAAATTAATAATACAAATGTATACAAGAAGAATTAGACTTTGCTCAGTTTGTAAAAATGAATCAGTCCTGAACTTTTGGTGCAAACTGTACTTTGTGTAAACACGCAAATTGGCAACATTGGTTGCTTGCCCAATACATGATGCACTCTTAGCCACTAGTTGTACCATATATGAAGTCTAAAACAAACCTATGATGATAAACGATTGATTGTCCCTAATAGCCATGTGTTAGGGTCCTTGAAACATTCTACTTGAGGAAGGGACAATGTGTTTGTAGTACATTAATCATAGGCATAGGGGGTGTGGTGGCCTCAAATGGAATTCAGAAGGTACAACAACAACAATATTTAAATTTTAAAAATGAGCATAAAATGATATAT
>KZ874649.1:7542-24816 GCA_003456935.1 Machilis hrabei
TCATTTGCATGTGAAACATTTTTGTTTAACATGAATAAAAACAGAAAAAAATGTTATCATGTGCCATAATTGTACATATTTAAATAGTATTAATTCGTTACTGAATATTTGTACAAAGTATGAGAATGAATCGTGTGAACTTCTTCTTCATGTTGCAATTAATTTTATGTAAAAAATAGTGTAAATCGAACTAGTAATCATGATAGTAACGTGCAAATCGGCAGTAGTTGAAGCCCTAAGGTCCCGTGACTACTAAGGCCCTCCACTGGGAGGCGCTTGGCGGATGACGGCGGAAGGCTACGTTCTGAAACGGTTAAGCGCGGCACTTTCGAGTTGGAAGTTCCAACAGAAGAATTTTGTCCTGACATACTGGCAGATTGGCAGATTTGTATAGAAAGATGACAAAAACAAAACCTCTCGCCTGTCCCTGAAAGAAAAAACGAGCAGGATAAAGACGTGCTTTGTATTGGAAGAAGCGACAGGAAAGGAACATATTTGCTTTTTTTNCAATAATTCGTCTAAAAGGGCAAAAAAGACACTGTTTGCAAAGAAATCACATTGTAAATGCAAAAAATTTTGCGCCCGCGGCGCGTTTTAAGCTTCTGCTCCAGTCATGCNGCNNAATTGAAGCACATTATATATATTACATAATTATTATGGCCCACCACGAAAAAAGGTTGCAGACCCCTGCTCTAGAAGTACCCCCCTCATAAATTACAGACAATTGTAAAACATTAATAGTAGCATTAGTAACAAACATAAATATATAACGTACAAGTCTGGTAGTTGTAATATTTTATTTGTGACGTTTTAATTTTAAGTCTAAAATAGTTAAAATTAAATCGTAATTCTGGGTGCAAAAAATGAAAATCAAATCATAAGTCAACGGGTTAATAGCTCAGATGTACACCGTCCAAGTCGGAGAAATAAAAAAAATGTGGATTCGCTGGGATTACACAAAGGTTAATATAATAACCATGACTCGTTTGTTTTGTACTTGAATGTCAAAGCGACTACCCTCAAACAACAGGCAGTATATATTCTTCTTTCTGCATTCATAAACCATATTTTGTTTTCTTGTAGAACATTTGTAACTAGTTGTTACAATTTGCAAATACCATGCTCTTACACAAAGCCACATCACACCACTTGCAGCATTTTTTAATAAAAAAAAAACATTTCTTTCTACATGGGCTATTAGCCTTCAGTGGAATGCCATGAATATTGATACCACATGACAACTGACTTGGCATTATTAGTTTACTATAAAATGTAATATTTTCAAAAACCTAAATACCATACCCAATGATTTAAATAGATTACTAAAAAAAATGGTGCAAGATCCCAATTCTGTAAAATGTAGGAGTCACATTGCCTGTTATAAAACAAAATGTCTGCTTTAAACCACTGACATTCTGCACTGGCCTCATTTTGTTGGAAGACGGCTTCTCAAAACATTGACGAAATTCTGTCGCTGGACATTTTTAAGGAAAAGTATATACAATGAATCAACTTTCCACTCATACCACCAGTTCAGCAACATTCTGAATAAAATAACAAATATAATTAAAGAAAGCATTGTAAGTAAGGAGTACTTCCTGCTTGAATATTACACATACATAACAGATAAAAATCAATATTATTTCTGTTCACTTAAAATTAAGGGCTGATCAAATCAAAATGGATCTCTGACTAGGACAAAATAAATCCACTCATCTAGACAATACCCACTGCTCGAGCAATCTTAACAAAAACATTTACATTAACCATTTTATAAGTTTATATAGGGCACATCCATTTTGTGCTTCGAAACGTGTTCGATACGACGACGACCATTTCAAAATTTGATTATCGATTAAAATATTCTGCCCTCGAGTGATTCCTTCGTGATAAATCTTTTAAATACTATTTGACATACCCCTCACTTTGTAAACAAATGAGAGCTTCACAATTTTGCCAAATAGCATAACAGAAAATGTATAATTTTGATTCTTATAAGATTAATTGATTGTTCACACAAAAAATCAGAACAAACTTGTCCCCAATATTCATATCTTAGTGTCTTAAAAATATGTAAGTCTCATAAACATCATATTTTGATTCACATTTAACACCCCAACATTTCATTACTCAATCAATACTCATAAAAACTCTTCCCAAGGCAGTAACAACTACAAACCAAAACATTTCACACGTTCACGGAATGTCGGACGCGTTTAAAAAACGGCAGTCTCAAAATAATGCCCGGGCAGGCTTCGAACACACCAAAGAAGTTTCCGAATTCCACTCGCAGGCAACGCTATCTTGACCGATACACTCATTTTAGTCAAAGGACGGAACAGATCTGCCCTCGTCTGGAGGAAACAGAGTAAGCATTTATTTATCACAGTTAGTGCCCTCTCGATATTTTGGTCTTGTTTATCTGTAAAACAAAGAAAAGAGTGATTGACTTTCAACATTATTCTCAAATACAATTTTACAATACTTAAACAAGTGAGGAAAGCATACACAAACAAATCTTCAAAGTGTTTATTCTGGGCTGCATTTTTGAAATGCTACTGTTTTTTTAATTTCTATGGGTTTAGTTTAAGCAACACTATTGTGACCTTTAAGAGTCGGCTTCAGTCAGAGCGCGGGAAACGAGTATTTCAGGTGCATTTTGGGTCACTATTACCAAACAAAGACCGAAATGGAAAAAGNTTGAAGTTAAGCCTACTAGTTAATTCTAACCAAGTGGCTTTGTGAACTGTCAATTCCATATTTCTTGAACTTGAAGTTATGTATTAAAAGCACATGTGGGGGACGATGCATGTTGTGTTATTTTGCCCCTGTGCATGTTTCATCTGGTGAACTGACTACATTCGGGATAATTTTGCGGGCGAGAGATGGATGTTTCATCTGATTTGGTGATTGATGCACTGGTATCTACAATCCTGGTTGATGTCCACATTTGCAATAGGAAGCGGTTGTTCGTCGGGAGATCCTGATTTGCAGGTTGGGTGACCAAATATTTCTCACTGTCTAGAGAATGCCGAAGACAGGTATGTTTGTATCGCTCGACCGAGGGAACACTCTCGGAGTTCTTGGTTCCTACTTAAAGTGACTAAACATCAGAAGGCATAATTAGTACTTTTTTTATATACCTTATAAATACCCACTGATAACTTTTTACTTGCAGTGGTCCTTATAAAAAAATTACATTTGAAGAATAAGTCGTCGAGTGATGAAACTTTGAAGGAATCTTGAATAAAGTAGTAGTTTTCGTTTCTAAACAGTGTCATAGTGAACATGAGCAGTGAAGTATATTCAAGAACTGTTTAACCATACTATAGTCTATAGGGTGTGATTGATGTTGTGCGATGTTAGTGAGTTATGTAATACTCCCTCAACAAAAACAGTGATTTAAACTATGAAGGTTGTTGCTAATGCTGATGAACAAATATATTAACTTCAACAGTTAATAGTAGAACAATAATTTTATATTCATTAGCAAAATATTGATTTGTAGTAGATGTAATTTTTCGTGTTCCTTTATATGTTAATCATTGTTGGTAGAGAGCTGTTACTTTGTCATTTTGTATTTGTGTATTACACCTAGGCTAGATCATGTGGTTATGTTGCATATACAGTAAGGAGACCATGGGAGCATGTACTGAATTTCTGTGTTAAATGTATGAAGGCCATTGGTCTTATCAGCAGCAGATTATGTAAGAGATGTGCCCCGTTTGGTGGTCGCACAATTGTTATTGTGATGCTCATGTTGGTGAGTAAAGTTAGTAGAATAAAATCACTTATTTTACTGTGCTAATTCACGAGTAACTATGTTTATTTTTTTTCCCTCTCCAATATTGAACTATCTGCTCTGCATTCTTCAACTCGGCTGTATTCGGTCTATGTAGAAAGGGCCGAACCTGCCCCGAGTATACCAATATTTGTTTATCCCCACCTTTGGTAATAAAGTGTAAAGTAAATGTTCAGGCACAACTTATTGTAACACTTTAATTGATAATTAGTGAGGTACCTGTTGAGAGTTGCGCTACAAATCGCCCTACATTAATTGTAATCCTCCTCTATCAACTTCTAAGAGTCTCGATGTTATTTAACAATAAGTTAGGTAGTTGAGGGTCTTACAAAACATATCTTTAGCTTTATTTAGTGTTCAGATTTTGGTGTTTTGTTGAACAGTATGAGCTTATAAATATACTCTGATCACTACTAATCATGCTTTAAAGAAGATGTAAACCTATAATTTGCAGGATTACTTGAAAAATGAAAATAAATTTCTTACCATACGCCAGCTATTTCTGTCNCATTAATATTTCGCCGAGCTATTCACCTCGATCTTCATCAGAATGTCACTGTCAAGCACACGTCATTAGCTCCCTTGAAGCTTCTGATGAAGATCGAGGTCAATAGCTCGGCGAAATATTAATGCGACAGAAACAGCTGGTGTATGGTAAGAAATTTCTTTTCATTTTTCAAGTAATCATGTGTGCCTACACCTGTTTCTGACAAAACTTTAAAAAAAACTATAATTTGTAGATCCTCCGCTATCTAAATAGTTGTCGGTGAAGTAGCAACGCTTCAGTTACGTAGAAGAAATGGTTGGCACTGTTTGTTAGCTAAGCTCATTGTTACCACTAGCAACCAAGGTTCAGTCTGGGCAAGGTTAAGACTTGATATGCAAAAGTGATTTTACTTTTTAGGTTTATGTAGGTCATACAGCAAATGGTGTAATTCATTTAACATAGGCGAAGATGCCTTACATCAAATGTGCAAATGCTGCAAGTTTTACTCAAATAAGAAATCGGACAAACCACGGTAGTTATTCAGCAACAGTTGTGTATAATAATATGGTAGGGTGTGTTAGTTTAACAAAAAAGTTATTTGTGTCCGTCATCTTTCCACAATAGACTTTAAATAACTTGCTGCGCAATGCCGTTAGTCGAGAGAAAGATAATTGTGTTTGTGTAATTCCAAAGCCGCTTCATCCCCATATTAAACCCTTTTCCCACAACAGAAAATATTTAATTACAAACTTTTACTAAAAGTGAATCACGTCAAAGCACACGTAGTCATGAAATAATTAAATTAGTTGTAATGAAACGGGTACGTTAGATGTCACAAGGCTCCCCTTATGGTAATTCGGAGTCCTTTTTGCGCCTTTTTTTTTTTTTTGCAATGTCCAGCACTGCCATTCCAAGCACAAAAAGATAAGTTATTTTAAACTTTGCTGTGCTAGACGTGCTTACTAGATTTTTAAGTGCCACAAAAACTGATAAAAATCAGCGGCAGTTCACCCTTTGTTACTGTTGTGTAGTTAAAGTTAGTTGAACAGTTTGGTATTGTGTCAGTTAATCCTTGTTTACCCTGGGGCACCTGGTACGCCCAGTAGATAAACTTGAACATATCCTTTTTCTTCGTTGCTTAGATATACAACAAAAAGAGGAGAGAGGATTTTTGCGGACGAGTGTTGTCGTGGAGCGTTACGAAAGAAAAGCGGACATATTCTACGTAGAAAACATTGCTAATCAGCCCACATACTGTAAGTACGTTGAATAATAATCATAATGTGAACCATACTACGATGTACAAGTGTAAATGTTGTATCCATGATACCAATTAAACCATATATTAAATCAAAGCCTGAGTTGCATCCACTGATTGACCAGCCCATGGATTTTGTCCACTGTTAAGTTTTTCGTTAGCTACCAAGTAACATATTTTTGTCCTTCGAGCCAGATGTAATTCAGGCATTCTTCGTGGACCTTCGTGTATATTACAATGGGTTGTGAAAAACCCGTTATAAGATTGTCGTATCAACGTAAGAATTTTAATGAGCGAGCGTTAGTGCCCTTGTGTGCATGTCGTGAACTGCACTTTGTGTAAATTTTGTAGCGAACATATGGCACTGTATTGTTGTTTCTACAATTATTTTGGATGACAAAAGACAAGCCGGACCACAACGCACGTGTGGGCCGATACAAGGCTTGCAGTTCGTCAGGACGGGCGGCTTTCTTGGTGACTGTGGCCGTCATCCAGTCTGTAAGTAACAAGCTTGGTTCTAATATGACAATCCCTCGTTATTGACTAATCTTATCCCAAAACATGAATTCAGACGATCTCACAAAGTAAGTTTGCCGACGAGGCATATTGAAAGGGAAACTCACTCAATTNAAAGATTTTGCTGTAAGCTTTCAAGAGGGATCTAACCTCAATTTAATACGTGTCAAGCTCAAACAGCTGACAGCTGTAGGGCAACAGTACAATGAAATACAAGAACAATTAGAAGTTGAGGATGCAAATTATGACCACGCACCTGACAGAGAAGCATTTGAAAGAGACCACGACGAGGTTAAGGCGAGAATGTTAACGTTATTGGAACAGGGCAACCAATTCAATCATTCTGTAAGCTCATCAAATAATCCAGGCACAAATATCAAACTTCCTACCATTAATCTTCCTACATTTGCTGGAGTTATTAAACATTATCATGACATATTTTCAACAATGATGCTTTGGACAATGTGCAACGATTGTACTATTTGTTGTCATCACTTACTGGCAAAGCACATAGCTTACTAACCTGTCTGCCTGTTACTGACAGTAATTTCAAGGTAGCATGGAACCTCGTTTGTGATAGGTACGATAATCCAAGGTTAATTGCGACAGCCCAAAGCGAAAAATCTCTTATCACTACCGTCTGCAGCAAAGAAGTGTTCTAAAACCTTAAGGGCATTGATTAACCAATTGTTAAGCGATCTTCAAGCTATAGAAGCACTCAGGTTAACCATTCCATTGCACGAGGTACTACGGTCTCGGTTAATTCTGGACCGTGTTGACGACACCACTCGTCGAGAATGGGAAATTAAAGAATCGAACGAGGACTTCTCGAAGCTGGAGATCTTAATCAGTTTCATCGAAAAAAAGGTGTCAGGCGTTAGAGGCTATTAAGGCTGGCAAAGAACCTCAACGGTCACAAGAACCCTTCCAAAATCGTATCAAGCCAACCAGAGCGATGAATACGTCAGTAAATCACAATTATATATTGTGTAACGGTGACCACACACTTCACAAGTGCTCTAGATTATTTCCATTATTTAGTTTAAAAAATATAATTAATCAAAATGCAAGTTAAGAGAAGACAAGAATATGAATCTAAACAAACTGATTTTCTGTTCTCAAGTAGTGTTAAATCGTGTGCAAGCTACTCGAGCGGGAATTATTTGTGCAGAATTCAAAAAGAAGCATCAAACTATATTTTCAATTAGGCCTAGCTATAATTTTAGCAAAACATAAAGACTGAGATCTTGTGTAACCACAAGCCACAAACTTGGAGGTATGAAAGATGAGCCCAGCAAAGACAGCATCACAAAATTAATAAAGTGAAGTGTAGACGAATCTGTTTTGATAAATTAAATTAATTTTAACCACTTTCATTATACAATTACAGGTAGTGTTTAATTTTAAAAAAGAAAGTTGATGACATCTTAAAAATGCTACAGTATAACCTATATTGAAATTTTGCTACTCAAAAGCCAAAAATAGAAGGCGCCGAAGGCGGCACAAAATTGTACTTTTACACAATACTTCCTGCACACTGTATTTCAAGCAAATCGGGTGTACGTGTTTGGAACTATTTCTTGTGCACAATACATGAGAAAGAGTAAAATGTCTTTGGCTCCACCCCTAAGTCCCACCCCACGAAAGTCGCCACCAGGTGTTTCACACGTCATTACGGAAGAGGTACAAAATTCCAAAGGAAAACTTAAGGAGAGATATTTGATAACGTATGTTGGAAGAGACATGTTAAACTGGGTCAAACATTTGTTCTCAGCTCAGCCAATCATTTAACTCGAATTTCAAAAATTATACCAGTGCTTTTTCACCTTGTTGCTTAGAAGTTTCTCAGTTTGTGGGTAAGAGGCAGGCATACATTCAATTTCCACATGTCCCTACATTTTGTACATTTTCAGGTATCTGAAAATCATAACTGGGGAAAAAAGTAAATTGCCTCCTCTGGGCAATGCACACTATCAAAGGAGTTTCAATAAATATAATAATATACAAAAACTTCACGTCAAAGAATGTACACGTTCTTCTGAACTGCATGCAGACTTCAGTAAAAGTTCCATGGGCAATCTGCTAAAATTACAAAATTTGAGGCCAAACGTGAAATTCTGAATGACGACTGGAAAGAATTGGAAATTGTAATTGAAACAACAACTTGTTAAAAACCATGGCCTCATCAACGATACATATTTACGCTTTTAACGATCCGCTCACACCTCAGTCGCCAAATATGTCCGACAACAACAAAACTTGTAAAAACTTTTCAAAAATTTAAGTCTTTCCATTTGTTTCTGGTCCCTCAACTCATTGAATGATACAACAGTTGGCATTTTGCTTTCAAGAGACAAATAAATATCACTTGCATCTATTCGTGATTAAACCTTTGCAAGTTATTATTTTTATTTATCAGCTAGGTTTATCATATTTTTTTCCTGTGATCTTAATTAATACAATAATAAATCAAATACAATACTCTACTTCCCTGCCACACATTTCATTCCTGGTAATGCTCAAAGGCTCATTGCAGTAAAAGAACACCTTTCAGTCCTGAATGACTCTCATTCTAGCACCCACTCCTTTGTTCCCATCTACTTCTTTTTATGAAAGTTTTGTAAACAAACACTTTAATAAATTCTGAGGGACAACATACTCCCATTTTTTAAATTATCCTATCAGGAAATCTGCATTTATTCAGCTTTATGTTTTTGGGTCTTTCAAAACAAGGGAGGTTGAACCAACTTTTACTGGATTTAAGCCACTTTTGCAGCAAACAAAAAACTGAACAGCAGAAAGAAACCAAACTTTTTTCAACACAAATGTGATTCGAGTACCAAGTCACAACTGTACAAAATGCGGTGTTTTCAAGTACAAACGAAACTGTAATAACCTGTACTATGAAAAATATCGTCATGCATTACCTTAAAAATGTGAGACATTATGCAGGTCCAATCGAGTCCCATTTGTCCAAAGCAGCCTGATCAACATTCTCAAACTTCCAACGTTGAGTGATGGAAACCGGGTCGCATTTTGTCACGTACAGTTCTTTCCTGGCCGGATCGTGATCCAAACAACGTGGATTTCCACCGTGGACAAGCCACTGTTTATTCTGAAACGGTGAGTTTACAGCTCAAGTAAAAATAACTATTCACAATTTCATAAGAAAAGTACAGAACTTCATTCAGTCTATTTCAACAGATCACAATGCTAAAAACTAAAGACATCTTTTACTCCCTAAAATTGTTGGTTAATGACATTCAGATATCAATCACATTCAACATTTTGACTAAGTAATCAAGTGCATTAAAACAAACTTAAAATTCTTCAATTCATATCAGCTGTCAGGACCAGTATGTCAAATATTTAATGGAATGAAAATGAAAGAGAGTACTCCTCAACATTATAATGACGAGACGAAATATTTATATTATTATTAATGCACTAGTTCGAAAAAATTAATTGTTTATAATATATTACACAAATTAAAAGACAGCGCTGAAAGGGTTAAAAGAGGCAATTTTGTAATTATATTAAACAAGGCATCAAAAAGTTTATTGTTACAAGGTATTTCTTTCAAAGTTAAAGCTACTGGGACAAATTTGCATGCATTAAATATTTTTTTTTATTTGTGCATGTTTCGCACCATGCAGATATACTGGACTTTATTATCTTATATCCAGCTCTTTGGAGTAAGGTGTACTAATTTTTAATTATATCTGTAAAAAGTAAATGAATTTGAGGCATCATTGAATAAGTTAACAAGAATAGTGAAGCAATGTTTGGTATTTTGAACATAGCTAGATTAAAATGCCACAGTGCTAAGACTGATTACCAAGACGGATTTTACTTTTCGGCATTCAGCTTGCTACACCAAATGTACTCCCATATAAGCTGCAGTTGCATTTATTAGCAGTTTCTAATGGAAAAAATTGTACTTGAACATAAGCCACAAAGCTATGCTGAAAGAGTTTTTGAGAAATAGCACTTTATTTACTCCCGTGATCGAAACGCAACAGGTCGTCATTCAGTATTTTTGCCGAAACTGTATTATAACAACTTTGGTTATCCTTTAAGTTCACAAATTTTGTAACTTAACATTTGTTTTATTATTATGGAACTACAATATTTTGTTTATGGATCAAAAGTAAGACCAAAAAAGGGGCACAAGTATATTTAGGAAATGTCAGTGAATTTTGGTAGATCAGATTGCCAAGACTGCACAATGGAGAGTTAAAAGGAGTCGAGTGTCATTTGGCTGCAAGTCTTTTAACAGTGCACTTTGCCATGTGATGTTGCAAAAAATTACCACTCCGCTGTTATGCTGAAGTCTTTATGATGGTGAGAAAGGTTTAAAACGTTGAACCTGTTTTTATATTGAGAGGCAGCACCATTACTGTAGTAATAAATGTGGCATGGTTTTGTGACAAAATGAGACATCGGGAGATGTTTCGGGAATAGGTGTACTTCAACTACGTCATGTGCGAGGCAGTCAGAAATGATGACAAAACTGGTAGGCATTAAATTGTGAATGGATGAGCATTGTTTCAGTGGAAACCTTGGGCACCATCCTGGATGAATAATTTTCAGAAAAATCACTCATCACAAGTCTTTCAAAGACTGCTTTCAATACATGAGGTAACTAAACTGTTGGCTAGCCAAAAATGAATGCTGTACAAGTTTTTCAATAAATATACTGATAAATTCTTCAGTTGGTTATATTAATATCTCAAGACTTGTTCTTTTTCTTTTCAAAAAGAAGAATGATAATACAGTTCTAAATAAAACATACAAAAACGAATAAAAAATAAATAAATGTGAGCCCAAAACACATCAAACTACTGTACTTACACTTTCAAAATCTTATTTTAATGTCATCCCATAATGAAATTTATACCGCTAGTACAACATGTTGGTAAGCACAATAGATATATATATTTTTTAGATTTTTTAACAATACACTTTTTAAGATTTTGAAGGTCAAATAAACTTTTTGAAGACCTTCAAATACTTGTGTCATAAAACCCTGCTATGTGATATATCATATGAAAGCCCACTCAATGAGCTTTAAAATGAGCCCACATTGAGCTCTCTAACTCCACCAGGGACCTAGAAAAATAAATGTGTCTGATTACCCAATTCTCCATTTTCAGCGTATTTTTTTTTTCTTCAGTTTTTTAAGTAGACCTAAATAAAAAAAAATCTGAAAGACATATTTTTGTGAATCGCTTTATGGGTAGTACCCATCCTGTGAGTTTCACTGAAATTGCTTGACATGAATTTGGAAAGCGCACTTTTTTCGTTGATTTGACATGGGATGACCCAAAACACAGGATGGCATAAAAACACATATCCTCTCAGGTTAAAGTGTATACAGTAAGAGATATTGTAAGGACACTTCTGGAGTGTTGTTAAAAGGCAAGTGGAATCGTGCTCTAGGAAATTGCAATTTCAATGACTCTGGTGTTTCCTGCAGAACGTATCTTCCGGGATAAGTCTACAGAGTATGTGGCGTGGAACAGAGTAGAAACAACACGACAGTTCATCATCTTTAAGAGGTCTAAGATATAGTGAGACTGCTGCTCAAATATGAATAAATGTGAAAGTCACAGAGTGGGTAAGCACTACTGAAGAAATTTCAGTTTTTACGACGTGGTAATGATCATGTGCTAAGTTGATAAGGTAAGAAGGCATTTATTTCACAGTCATAAAGCCATAGCGGTATGTATCAACAGCATAAAGACAGACTATAAAGCAGACTTTTCATCCCTGGCAACGGCCATCCTTCTTAAAATATGAGGGAAATAAATATCAAAATTATCATTTGAAAGCCACAACTTCCAAAGTTTCAAATAGAAAAACATTGTTTCCATTACGTATTGAAATACAACCACATCCTAACTGAATATATCACCCTCTCTGACACTCAACTGTCCCTCTACACTTACACATCAAAATAATACATAATTNAATACATGTATTTTCAGTATGACGACTCTGTATTTAGGCACTTATTTAATGATCCACGTCTTCATACGACAGCACATACAGAAAACCCATTTCATTTAACTGCATAATTAACATTGACAAGGGAAGATTTCCATTGCAGTCCCACTGAATGAGCTCTTCTTGAGCAAGGTTGTAGTGTGTGATAATGTGTTGTTATTAAATGAGGGCCATTTGAAAATTGTGGAGAAACTTACACGAAACTTATCTGCAGTGAGTGCAAGTATGAAGGCCCAGCGTTCACCTGTCAAGCGAGAAAATTGGGATATATTCCTACAGGTGGACCCTTTTTTTGGCCTTGACTTCAAAACAAAGGAGAGAAAGGAAAGTGAAGGAACTTCAAACCACCTCAAATGGTATTTTCATGTCAAGACCATAAAATGTAACACAACATAATATCAAAACAATAGCAAATTATTTAGAACGCCGCACGCAGTTTTACACATAATCGCGGCTTTAGACAACCTACTCACGGCACACCAACACAAATGCTGCCATGAAGCGTGATTTTGCGGAAAGCGTACTACAATTTCACAGTTATTCCGGCGCTGACTCCCCTGTTTGTCGTAACTATTACTAGCACAATTGCTGGGATATAGTTACAGCTACCCAACAGTAAATAGCTCCTGCACAACATAAATTCTACTTTAATATTAACAGATTCTGCATTTTATCATTTTGCTATAATTCAACTTAAATTTCCACTACGTCAATTGTATTGAGTAACTAAACAATTTTATATATTGTTTTAAAAGTTCGCTAATGTTAACAACAGCCTCACAACTCTGATTTCTTGTATTTGCAAGGTTTATTTACATTAAGACATTTGGTCAGATGTGTAACAAAATTTATTAAACATTCATTTTGAATTTTATTCTTGTGTGATTCTTTTCAAGAAGAAGGTTCAGATATTGCACAATTTTATTAATTTTCTATTCTGCTGAACAAACAGCAAATTATCTCTGAACAACATGAGGTTTATTAACTTCTGCTGGGATTTTTAAGCACACAAAGTGCCCTCTGATAGTTANTATCAGTTTTAAAAAACATCAAACAAGACTTACCGGATGGTACTTCCACNGCTGATTTCCCATCATGCCGTGGCACGACCAAAGCAAGACGGGCGCTCTGTCGTCGACGCTCGACACGTCCCAGCACATGTTCCTCTTCTTGGGACGAATGTCTTTGTGCCACGTTAGAGTAAATTGCTGGGATAAACAAAACGACCGATCAAATTTAACTACCACTCTACTGAGAAACACAGCCACGTTAGAGTGATTTAAAAAGGACGAGTCGTTACCTGCTCGCCGCCTTGGCCCGGATGGTCTTTGATGCACGACTCGAGACCGAATCTTTGATCTTTGCTCTTGAACTGGGTGTCGATACAGAGGTCGGGTGCAGCTACACTACGAATCTGAAATAAAATTTGGAAATCGTCAGACATAAAACACAATTTAACTTGCTCCCTTCAAGCAGCACTGCTTTTTATATGGCCCTATTTCTTTGGTTTCAGGAAAGGAGTTCCCCTCTTTTCCTCATATTTTGATTTGTATCTTTTACACATTAAAGGCCTACTCAAACCAGAGAGTGGGAGTAGAAACAGAAGCAAACCATTCTCCACAGGGTGGATCACTGCTTGCAAACTTTTCCCGAGTTCTGTGCGTCCGATCCTACTCGAGTCACAATGTCGACGGGCAAAATAAATAAGTTTTTTCAGCTTCTCGTAAATTTTTCAAACACGATATCAAGTGTGACGCGAGACGATCCGAAATCAGACGATACACGGGAAGTGGAAACGTGAGGCGTGGAGACGAACGAGAAGGCGAGTCTCGCGTAGTTCTTGAACGATCTGTAAACGAGACTGTGATGTGTAACACCCTATCGACACTTGATGGCAATATTTATTTTGATTAATGGAGACGCATGATCATGGGACTAACTACTAGACCAGATAGATCGGCTAACAATCTGTACAAGAAAGCAATTTCTGCAAAGATAACGGTTAGTTCGATCTCATCCCTACGTGACAACAAGATACTGTGGTAGACAATTCTGTAAAATGTAAAAGGCCAGGGATACAAAATGTTCACAGAAAAGGTTGCATTTACTTAATCATTCAAACTGTAGGTTCTTACAAAATCATCATCAAAATTGATTTACAAAGTCATTTTAACACACAAATTCTGTAATGTTTGCACCCTCTCCAAGGCTTTGATAGAGTTTGGCATCAGGGTCTCTTAAATAAACTCCCTCCCATGGCCTGCCACCTTCTGCTATGCCAGTGGATTTCAAGTTTTGTGAGTAACAGATCTATCTGATGGTGCACTGTCAGATACCTTTTCAATAAATGTTGTTGTTACTCAAGGTTCAGTTGTTTTAAAATGTATTTCTCTTTCACATTACAGACCTCCATTCCATTACTACCAATCCCATTCCCAGTTTTGTTGATGACAGTACCTTACACTGTGACCTTTCATTCCAACAAAACCCTTCTCAAAATGATCTTTGTATTTCATGCTTCTTATTTGAACACGGATAAAAAAAATGCTCCAGTTGGGTTCAGAGAATCTGGTTAACACCAATTTTATGAAACCCCAGTTTTGTCTCTTCCACAAAGAAAGTTAACCTGAATATTCCCCACTTCATTACAATCTCCAAGAGTGATGCACTTCCTATGTTAGGCATTACTAGGCTATCTCCTCTGATCTTTCCTGGCACAACCATGCATCTGCTATAGCCAGGGCTGCTTCCAAAATGTTAGGATTTCTTTCCCATTTCAGGAAACACTTAACCAGAGAGTAACTTTTAACTCTTTACACGGTACAGGTTCGTTCTATTCTAAAATACTGTCCACGCCTATCGGACGGTGCTCCTAAAACCCGTCTCAATCTGTCTGACTCGACACAGTCGAACTTTTCGTTTGATCAATGACCCCTCTCACATCTCGTGCAGCCTCAAACCTTTGTCTGTTTCACAAATAGTTCCTCCTGTTTCTACCCACATTCGTACTATTACGCAAAAAGACTTCCTTAAATGGAGAACCTTTTTACCTACAGAACGGTCCACTACAGTTCTACATTGGAACTCTCTGCTTGTATCTGTTTTCCCTGAAACACAAAATCTTGAAACCTTAAAAACAACGCTTCATGAAGTCTTGCACTATATGCTTCACACTCATCCACAAATTTTTCTCACCCTCTATGGGGAACAAACCCAGAAACTAATCTATCACAAGATAATGTGCTACGACTCAACCAACCGAGACCAATTTGTCAGTAACATTCCTCTTTTACACAGATACTGGAATCTGCTCCATGATTGATTGATTGCTTGCTTGGGCGCTGAGGATGTTTAGGTGTATATATTCACACTTTGAGAATATATATATATAATAACACCCCTTCCTTCTCCACAAAAGGGGTGGAAAGCTTCAACAGATAATTGTTAAACCTTAAATGTACTTCAGTAATGCATGCAAAACCTTATGTAACTTGACAACATTCAAACCTGTACCTAAAACACATGTAATTATTTTTTTCATTCATGACACAATTACAATTTTTATGCAGATATTATATTTTCTAACTTCTGTATCCAATGATAGAGAACAAATCTAAAGAGAGAATGATTCACAATGATTGGTTACAAACCTCTCCAGTAGCAAAGTCAGGAGGTTCCACCGGTGGATATTTCTTTGGCAAATCGAACGCCACCTCTTCCATGAACCACTTAAAAGGTTTGCACTGCAATTTCTCACGCAAAGCCTTCTGCTTCGTAAGGTCGCCGGGATCGAGGTTGCGATAATGCGGCCTCCTGTTGTACAGGTACTCCTTGTATTCGTCCATCCACACCTCTGCAACACGCCGGTAGTTCTAGAAACAATTATCGTTGAAGAAAAAACAATGGTACAAAAGCTTTAGAAAATGAAATTGTCTTTGTAGATCCATCACACAGTAAACTCTTAAACAAAGGTGAAAATGAAACTGTCCAGTCTAGGACTCATTTGATTGTCGCTCCTTAAATTTTCATGTAAACTCAAAGGTTAACTTGTTATCGACTGAGATCTAATCCTACAAAATATGAAAATATTGTAAAGGCACAACAGCCATCCACAAACACGTCAAAATATTTTACAGTTTCCCTTTACCGTCTGAAACTGTTCAACATCTCTGTGTACACTCTTTAAAAAAATAAAATCCCTCCATGAGGTGGAAATATAAATTGTATTTAATATTTTAATTATGAAAACTATTACAAAAGGAACTTTGAAAACACTGTTCAAATGTTGATGAACATAAGCACATGCGACTGAGTAACACAGATCAAGGTCCGCTATTGTTTGATTTGTGTGTTGTTTTGCCTCGTTTCTTCTTACACGTCCAAATGTTGGAAGAAAGTAGTCTAATGACAACTAACTTCGGCATTTCGTGAATCTAGGAAAATCACAATTTTGTACAGGTGCACTGAAAAAAATGGATGTGTCTTTTGTATAACATAAGCGTTCAAAGAAAAAGCTTTGTGAAATCCACCTTCAATTCCACTTCTTTTACATACTCTGTCTCTCTTTCCAAGTAAACATTCTTCCTGTCCTGTTTGTTCGTAATACCCTGCAGGAAGTGGTATTGCTCTTTAGATCAGTGGCAATAAATTCCCATATTACAGCAATAGCTGGTTCCCCTTAATGTAGGGGGTTTCATCCTAATTGTTCATGTATNTAGAACCCATAACCTTAAACCACTTCTCTCGTTTTTACAACCGTCATCACCTTACTGGTGGAATTGCAATGTTTTTGAACTATTGTGTTGGGTGACAACTGGTTATGATTGGATGAATAAAATGAAACAAAGGAACAATACAGAAAGGTCTAACACAAATGGCAATAAAATTCAGAGACATAAATACGAGGGTTGGAACTTTAATAGTGGCAACACGGTTGTAAAAACGCCACGCAACGAAACCAAAGAATGTCGCGTATACCATACGGTAGTTACATACCTACTTTACGTCCCAGCAAAAAGAATCGCCCTTCTTACGTCACGCGCATGCGCAGTGACGCGAAGAACTGAGCCTTGTATTAGCTTGCGGTCTAAAGTAAGTGTTGTCACGATGTTTTCGAAACAAGAACAACGGAGTTGGATAAAGATTGAATGTGCCAGAGGTCGTACAGCACGACAGTGTCATCAAGGTCTTCAAGAGGCTTGC
>KZ874654.1:34180-47510 GCA_003456935.1 Machilis hrabei
GTATAGCACAATGGATATATATAGTTAAGATTGCAAAAGAAATGTTATTGGAGTAAACCGATGCTTCATCTTTATTATCGCACTAGCACCAGCACAGGTTATAAGCATAGCACAGACAAGAATTTCATGGCTTGTTGGATGTGTAGTTAGTTTTGCAAAATAAAAGCCACAGCAACGAAAATCCAATATGGTAGACATTTTAAAATTGAAATAGTGAATCAAATATGTTGAGCCAAAAATAAACATGTTTTACATTCTGACTTTTTCCCGCACAACGCGCCATTTGGAAAGAAAATAATTCTGAAAAAAAAATAGATAATTTTTCTCAGTCATACTTCAACAGAACTCTAATAATGATATCAGAAAAATATAGAACAAGTGTTATGACATCATCAGGTGATCGTGACCGAAGGTACTGAGGGCGAGCGTTGATTTTTTTGGGGGAAGTGATTTTGGTGGCGAGAGGGCACAAAACCGGCACTTTTTACTTTACTATCATCTAATCAAACATTTATGTGAATAAACCTAATTTATTTAATAAACTATGAATGTTTATGTGTTCATTATTCAGTTGTACTTTATTTTAATGAGACATGCCACTTCTGTTACTTATGAGCTGCAGTCTATGATTTGTGAGATTGTGAATTAAAACATCCAGTAAAAAGGTGATTTCATTACACCCAACTCTTTGTATTCTCCGGCGATACCAGTGTTGAATACATGTGTTATTAATGTTTAGTATTGTTTGTACCGTGAACTTCAATTATAAATTACATTGAAATGCTACATTATTATTTATATTTTCAAACTCAAATTGCACAATGATATCTTGGAGCAATTTTTGTTTGATTGTAGAATAATTATATGATTTTCACTATATTATTTGTGTCCACGTTTTAATTGTTTCATTCCAGCTTTAACGGCTATCTAGAATCTGAAATATATTCAATGTTACCAGGAGAGGATTTATGTTTTCAAACTTAAACTGGAAACTTATCCATGAACACACAAAACCCAAAAAGAATGACAACATAAAGAAGCAGAATACACAACAAATAAAGCACCCAGTTATATTAAGAAACATCACAAAGCAACCTTTTCGAAAACTATTTATTAGTTTACTGAAAGATGAGACATACTTTATGGTGTACCTACTTAAAAAAAAGTATAGCGTTACACATTTTTTTTTAAATATAGGACCCTATTGTTATCCTAAATAAAAATTCCGTATACTATACATTAAAATTGGACAAGACTTATAAATCAAAAACAATTTTTTTGTAAGGTAGCTACTGTCATATATCGTTAAATATATCCTTTACCTGAGCCACGGGGTTTTCTCCGGGTCTGTACACGACGTTGTGCCTCGGTCTCTTTCTTCCAACGTAGTTGACACAAACAAACTCCAACAGACTGGCGTATATGAAACACATGCAGACCCCATCCCACACATTCATAGCCGTCAAGTTGGACACGACAGGAAGTGTCGAGCGGAAACCATTNGATGTCGTAAAAAAGTTGAGCATCGTTGTGACNCCTATCATCACACGAGCAGGCACGGCATTCCACTCGAGCCAGAAGGTGATAAAGGATGAGGTAACAAGGATGATGCCTGGTATGAAGACGGTGGTGAAGTAGAAGGCTCGATCACGTGTGAAAATGAGCTCCACTTTCAGGCAGCTGTAGTTTCCTGTACGTCGAAAAAATGGAAGGAGAAAGAAAAGCAAACAGTCATGGCAACGCTTCCAAAAAAGTCAATAACATGCACAGACTTTGTTAACTGGATTCTAACAATGGTGCTAAGGGTCAAAACAAGCAGACGAAATACATACACTATAAGTAACATCTAAAGAAGCAGAAGAGGAGAAGAAGTGGGTATTTCCTACACACTCTTTATGGTAGGGTCTACAATAATCAATAAATCAAATTAATTTGAGTAATTTCTAAAATCACTGTAAACAAAACGAACATTTTTATTCGGTGATCAGTTAGTACATGAGGTGTAGATGACATTTTAGCCATAAGAACTTTCATGTTGTAACCTACACAAAATACACATGAATTGTAATTCTTTGCTTTTCTCCTCATTGCACCCACTGTCCTAGACATAACCATTTCTTCGCATCTTAATTCATATTGTGTTGTAGGAATCCCAAGTGTATTAAAACCATTCAGGCTGTTCTGTAATCAGCTATTAAATAGCCTGTCTATTCGGCACAGAATATGGAAACATTCATTCACTCACACCAACAAATAGTGATTTCTTTCCACACCAGTTTTTCAACTCATCAGAAGTAACGGATACAGCTATCTACAAAACTTTAAAGAATGCACGCCCACTTCTGATTCAATAAATAATAAAATTAATAAATGTGTGGCCGAATAGAATTATTTACATCTACATCTTACCCCGCAATTAACAT
This sequence comes from Machilis hrabei, assembly GCA_003456935.1. Taxonomy (NCBI): domain Eukaryota; kingdom Metazoa; phylum Arthropoda; class Insecta; order Archaeognatha; family Machilidae; genus Machilis; species Machilis hrabei. The sequence continues at coordinate 36,604 of KZ874654.1, forward strand.
TAAGTCTTTGTTAGCGGGTGCAACGCACCAACTCATAAACGATTCCATTCACAAATTGTCAAAGGAAAAAAATACCACAAATACCCATTCGTTCTACACCTAACTTCCGTAATCTTATTTGCATGATCGTTTCTACCTATATACGTAACTGTTTGCAGTACGTGTTCGCAGTTTAATNACAATTGACTCTCAGTGATTTGTTTGAACCTTTTCAACCTATTTTCGTAGCGATTTTCAGCTACTGAAACCCAATTTAGTTGTTCCAACATTTCAGATACGCTATCTAATCTATCGTAACGACCCAACACAAACATTTCTGCCCTACGCTGTACCACATCAATGGAATTTATTAAACCTACTTCGTGAGGGTCCGACACACAACTACAGTATTGCAGTATTGGTAATACAAATACACTGTTCGCGATTTGCTTAAGTTTTAAAGAACTTTTCTTTAGCGTCCTTTGAATAATTCGCAAATTTCTTAACGCCTTTCCTACAATATAGTAAACGTGTAAATTCCATGATAGATCCTCCACAGTAACACTTCTAAATACTTGTATTCATTAACTACGCCTAATGTTGTACCACCGAGGTTATAGTTGATCTAAATTTTTTGCCGACGCTTTGTAATAAGCATAACCGAGCATAAATTACACCATTCCACAACAGAGTTTAGAGATTCTTGTAATTCCTCACCATCTTCTACACTAATTATTTCCCTATATATGATGGAATCGTCTGTAAATAATCGAATAGAGGACTGGATCTTCGCAGGTAGATNATTAATNTAAAGTAAAAACAATAACGGACCTAATACACTACCGTGTGGGACTCCTGACGTGACCTGGACCGAGTAGATGTGGCTCCATCAATATTTACACGTTATGATCGATTAGAAAGGAAGGCCTTTAAACAGTTAAGAATTGAACGATCTATTTTATAAGCCTCTAGCTTGTGTAACAGCCGTAAGTGAGGTACAGTGTCAAATGCTTTCCTGAAATCCATAAATACTACATCTACTTATTTTCCGCTGTCTACAACTTTGGATAGTTGTTCCACGAGTAAAAGTAACTGAGTTTCACAAGATAAACCGTTACGGAATCCATGTTGTTCCCTGAATAGTAATCCCTGAGCATCTATATGTTTCATTAAGTTTCTGCTAATAATGTGCTCTATCAGCTTACAGAAAACAGAAGTGAGAGAAACAGGTATGTAATTCTCAGGATCCTGTTTATCTCCTCCCTTGTGAATGGGATCAAAGTTTGCATTTCGCCAGCCGTTTGGAATTTTCCCGAGGAATAAAATCTTCCGGTATAGAGTTGTGACAAATGGTCCGAGATCTTCAGCTAAAAGAGAGTAATTGCCGGATAGAATACCATCAGATCCAGGAGCTTTACTTGGTTTAACCGACTATAAAAGCTTAACTACCCCTTCATTCGTAATTAACATCTCTGATATCTCCTTGATGTTTTCGATAACAAAATTAGTTATATTATTTACATTATCATCTGTCAATACTGAGCTATATTGAAAGTTTAGTAAATCTGCCTTTTTGCTNGTCTCCGAAACGATTTCCCCGTTTCTNTNNTTTNGCNGTGGAATTGNTGTTTNTCCCGATCTTTGATTNTTTATATATTGCCAAAATCTTATAGGNTTTTNANACAGAAATGAACCTAAATTCTCTTTCTCAAATTTAACGCCAACTTATCTTAACAGAGTTTTAGTGCTAATACGAGCTTCTCCAATCAGTTCCACGGTGTGTGGACTGTTTTCTTTTCTTAACTAGTTTCTTAATTTGCGTTGTTTTCTCAGTGTTCTCTTAATATCCATAGAATACAATTGTGGTGTTTTACTTGAACCTAACTCGCGAGAAGGTACAAACGTTTTTTAAGAATGCCACAGGATGGAAGTAAACACATTCCACATAGAGTCGTTATCTACACTATTGTTACAATATGAACGAAAGTGTTCTAAAGCATCTTTCATATATTTNCTTATCCNTGCCAAATCTGCCCTTTTGAAGTTATACACTTTACGCTTTANATCTTCAGCTATTTGTGCATTTACCCTTAAACATNCAACACCGACTTTGTGATTGCTCAGCCCATCTTCGATTTATATTTCACTTATATTATTTGGATAATNTGTCAAAAACAAATCTATCGAGTGATTCTGGAGTACTTCTAACAAGCAGTGTGACGAGTCGCTAATACCCACTCTAAAACTAAACGAATTGAATCAATTTCAAGAAGATTAAAATCTTCACCATTTAGAATCAGTCTATTGTCTAAAACCTTTTCAACTGATTCTTTAAAATAATTTATCACCCTAATANCTGACTGTGAGGGGTGATAGAATGAAGAAAGGTACACCATGCGTNNTGAGGAATAGAAATGGAAGACAAACACTGAAACGATGCCTACGTTTCTTGCAACATCAATTGCAAATACAGCTTGAAGATATACACTTAGCTACATGGTGTCCTATATACATGCTACGTGATGGAGAACCACCCCATTGCATCAGAAGGGTTACCCAGCATCTCAATAGCACGTTTCGTAACCGATGGATCAGTCGAGGCAGTCTTTTTCCCTGGTCACCACGATCACCAGCCCACACACCCATACATTTCATTTTATGGGGAAGATGACGGGCGAGGTTTACTGCACGAAAATCAAAACACGTGATGATCTGATCGCCAGCATAACAAATGCTGTTACCTAAAACAAGGAACGTCGGGACATCCTCCGCCGAGCAACCAGTCATACTCTAACACGCGTTAAAGAAATAAGGACCGAGGATGTGGTCGCTATCTCTTTTTGGTGTGACTGAATTGCTGCAGCTACTCTGTCTGGGTTCCAACAGTCTTGGGAGTATTTTAAGATTACTGTGTTCTAGTTTTTAATTTCGTTGACTATGTTAAGGAAGGTGTTCTAACCTAAATGTTGAGTTTCGAACCTGGACCCGTTTAAGAATATGAAGTGCTAGGCTTCTTGTGTGTGACATAGACCTGTCGTAGCTTCGAACCCTGGTAGTTTAAATTTTTTAACCGAAGGTACTTAAAGGCTGCACATAGATTTGATACCAGGTCCTGTTTGACCAAAAGNCCGTTTGGGAGTCGAACGAAGTTATGCCATAGAGTACAGTTGACATAGACCTTTCAGAAGCTTGAAGCCCAAGTTGTAACATCAATTAAAGTTGAGGTTTACCTTTTAGAGTTGCGAACCTGGACCCTTATTTTAGAATATCAAGTGTTACCTTTGTTTTGCTTGAACAATTTTAGAATAGAGGTGGTACCTTTCTGTTGGTTGACACACAGTACACTTGTTCTCGGATGCATAGAATTNTCAGAGGATCGAACTCANGATATTATCATTTTTCCACCCTTAAATGTTGTACACTTCTCTTTTCTGAGATTCGAACCTGGTAAAAATATATGTTTTTTCAGACAAAATATCTTATACACTACATTTCTCTTTCCGAGATGCAAACCTGATAAAATATAATTTTTATGCAAAGCAGATAAACAATACAAAATGGAGGCAAGGGTTTTTGAGGAATGAAAAAAATGTATTAATATATAAGAGTACAGTTTATTACGACCAGTGTAAAATGTCGTTTTGATCCATTAACAAACATACACAAAAAATACAATATGTGTATGAAAATTATGAAAGGTGATGTAGATAAATGTTCATGAAATGTTTGTACTTTGATCGCTCGTAGAGTTTTTAAGCCAGTAGGCTAAACGATAACACTTTCTTACTGCACAGTGCAAATTAAACNTGTGGTTTTTATNAAAACAACTCACTTCACTAGATACACGGTTCATTTCGTAAATTGAAGTACAGTCCAATCAACTCATGTTGATTGTGGGTCTCCCAATAAGCTGCGAAATGAGTCGACAATTTTTTATGTCCCTTGACGTACACGGGGCAGGCATCCTGGGTGAGATGACGAACACAGCTTCGTAGACAATCGTAAGATAAAAATCCCTCGTCCCAGATGATTTTGTGAAGGTTGTTGAAAACACAAGTATTGTGGTGGTTGATTTTAGCTGGTAGCAGTAAAAATGGGTATGGCGGCTTGAAGATATAATTTTCTAATTGTCATCCTGAAAATGCTGCTAGTTTTTTCACGATGAGCTTCTTATCGACGCCCAAATAGCATTCGATGTCGACCACAACGTGCATGTTGAATTAATNTAGAGTCGAAATGATGAATAGTCGGTTTTTATAATTGCCGGCGCTCTGCATCACTGTGCCGGCGATAATTTGCGCAATGTAATATGCAAATTGTATTTTGAAGTAAAGATTTTCAAGACCTAGTCGTCGTTAGCATAATAATTTCCGCATACAGTTGAGAATGGGCTCTGTAGACTGACATCGTTATAGAACCAGCGTCTTCTTAAATGTTGAATGANTGATANAATTTGCACGTTGTCGGGCTTCCTTCCGTAGCTGTCGAAATAATGCAGTTGACCAAGTTTTGGGCAAAATAGAGTGATCCATTGGCTAACAGGTTGAATGTGGTTGTCTAATTTAGCGACGAGTACAAACGGTGTTGCTACATTTTTAGGAAGTTTATCAGCTGGAAATACACCGGCGAAAACTGGAGAAACGTATTGATTGCTGCAAACAGCCGGGTTTATATCGATGCTGTTCATGTTTAAATGCCTTGCTCCATCAGTACGTTCCGTTGTTTATTAATTGGAAGAAGACTGTAAAATTTGGCGTAAAAAATAAAGTTGATTGATTCNGGAAAAGGTGGAGCAAANTTGATTTACAGACATAAACTTCCCTGTCACGTTCAATTCCAGTGAGAGACTGCATTTGCGCTTNGATCGGGGCTGAGATCAAAAGNGTGCAGACAATAGCCATTCTTATTCATCTCTCGAAACGTCGTTTACGTCATCAGAATAATTAATTCAGTTCCAGTGAAGAGCGTGTAATAATTTTACACNTACATANTTGCATTCGTAAAATTTGGTTCTAGAGGTTGTGAAGGTACTTGTCACCGTCCAGATATAGGCTCAAAAACTGAAGATGTTGAAAGTTGAATGGATTTTTAGTGATGTATCCATTATAGGCTTTATTAGATACGAAACCCATGAAGACTCCTTTTGGCATCTGCCCTATAAAACATTGTCCAGAGTCTTGCTTTGAATGTTTGCAGGTATGGTGATCACTTTTGTTTCCATTCGAGTGTTAGGATATTTTGCAGAAGTTTTATTGAGAATGGCTTCGTGTTGCANTAGAAATTGCGGATTAATTCTGGCTTTACGGNCGATTAGCGTTGCATCACAAATGCGTACTTTGTAGTTGTAGTTGTGTCCGACGAGGCTAAAACTATCACGGCTTCGTACGATTTTGTTACGCAGTTCGACAACGTTGACAAGATGACGTCCGACGTGGAAAATATCACAGGCCAGAGCTTCCAAAAGATCANTTTCTTGCGAATTTTCACCGTATTGTTTGCGTTGCAGATAACCTTCGTTCGTTGAAATGTCGTCATGTTTGCCTGCTTTATCCTTGTACCGTAATACAGAGGTAAGAAGACTGAATTTGGCTGTGGGTCCGTAATTCAATAACGCTTTAAAGTAAGATCTATACGGGTACGTGTTCTAAGTAAAACAAATGAGTTTCTGGTTGAGAAAAATTTCCACTTGATGAAATAAACTGTGTAGCCAGTTGTTGATGAGGTCCATGTTATTTTTCTCGTTCAATGCCGACCCATCGCTTTAGACAATCCTTTGGTTTAACGTGAAGTAACGTGTGAGCCAAGTCGACGAAATCAGTGTCGTATCCTGGAACTGCAAACTCAATAGGTGCGTCGTCAGTAAGCGATGCAAGTAGTTTCTAAAGAACCCATTGTCCGTTTTGAATATCCATCTGTGTTGGAGACAAAGAAAATAAATCCAATTTTGATTTGCTGGCTTCGGTTGAGTGGATGTGTACAAAAGACATGTTTTGGCGAATATGTCGACCACATTACTTTCGGTGATTTTTCTCTTCTTTTTTCTGATGACACGATGTTTCTTCATACGTTTGATAGCAAAGTGTCGCTTCTTTCTTGTAGAGCTGAATCACTTGCGGGGTCATGTAGACAAAGACTGAAGTTTTCTCTTGACTCCTAAACTTTCATTGCCCTGGCAGTTTTGTAGACTGTTTAATTTTGAAGTTGCTTTGGCAGCGAGATTTTGTCCGATTCTGACGATATTAGATTTGGCGGCTTCTGACGAAGGCTTCCCCTGAAGAACATCTTGCAGAATATGCCCACCTGTAGATAATGCCTGCCTACCTACAGCTCGTGCACCACACATAACCCAAGGTAAAACAGCTATAATTAAATCTCCAAACAGACTCCCCAGCCCATGACCTTTATGATAGGGAGAACCATAAAAAATTCGAGAAACCCCACCTCCTGGCATGTAATACTTACTAATTGCGAGAGCATTCTTAAATGCAGTTTCANATTGACAGTCCCGAATTGAAATGGTGCCTTTTGGCCGGTACTTGTTCTTCTATCTATATTAATAGTTTCAAAGGAACGAATTAAAACAGGAACGTAATGAGGAGTGTCGAATATTCTAACAACCATTTTTTCGTATTGCGAATCTTCAACTCCTAATNAACCGTAACATAGGTGCTACAGTGTTACCAACCATTTGGTGCTGATTGATATCGGCAATTGATGGTGCACGTTTCGCCACCTGGTGACGAAGATATACTCGAAACATAGGCGTTAGGAAGAAAACCTAATACGTTCGCCAAACCTTGTTCGAAAGCGACATCTACATTATTGTCAGTTTTGAATTCTACGTGATTTGTGATTGAGTTTAGTTCAAATGAGACGTATCATTTTAAGATAGGGAAACGATTNATGACGTCTAACAAGTGATCGACCGATTTTTAATCTCCCTGTGGGACGGAAGCCTTGAGGAAAGATAAAGAAGTGTGGCTGTTGTGACGAAGACGAAACGCATTATCGAGATGTGTTATGTTGGAAAACGAAACTGGATACTGAATTTCTACCAGNGCAACCTCCCACTCTCCGTTGAGTTCNAGCGTATGNTGAAGTTTGATTGTATAGTCTGCTAAAGAATTATCTGGTGACATGTCCAGGCTAGAATTNCTTGGTAATGTCAAATAAAACCGATTTATGTCTTTTGAAGAACACTGTATGTCTAACGTTTAAAAAAAAACAATTCTCATTTATAGTTTTATTTTTTTAACGTCGGTGACAGGCACCTAGGTGTTGAAAGAATAAGGAAAATCCACCCACTTACAAGAACATGCTTTTTACCTTACAACAATATAGATTGCAAAACTTTTTCGTCTTTGTATAAGCGANCCGGTGTCAATATCACAATTGTAATTCTGCTTCGTATAATGTACGTTGAACGGATTGTACGTTCAAAACTGAAATGCTATAGACTGCAGGTTTGNGCAAGAATCGTTTAGTGATGGTAAATATTTATTCTGACCATTTGGATATGTAACCCTTAGTGAAAATAACGCGTGTTTAATTGATGCGTCCGCAATCACCAACAATAAATATACATTTTGGATTTGGAACTGTGCGTTTGCTACCGTATATGTTGTACCATACTTTTTTATATTTCTCTGGTTAACCTGAGAATGGGCAATTTTGATTTTAGTTTGGAACTGATTGTTGTATGATGTTTAAATTCGTGGCTAAACATCTATGTACATATGCGAGTTTTTATGCGTANTGTATTTCCACATTCGCGTTTTTAAAGTTTTGGTAAAATTTTCAGCAGGAGATGCTTTAATATCATAGTTTTCTGTTAAAGAAACGCACGTTCTTATTACGTAAAAATGTTTGAAAATTGCTGTTTATTAAATCAGTTCCTTTATCAGCTTAAAGCTTATAGGGCTTTGTTCGAAAGCTCGGCATAGTCTGATACCAGTTTTTGTTTTTAATGGTATTGTCCACGCATAGCTGCTGAAACAATNTATTACGGATAAAATGNACCGAAATCCGTCATTGTGCTTGGCAAGACTTTGAATTTTGACCAAATTGGCCTTGTGGTGTTCATCTATAGTGGTTACATATATTAAGTTGCCTTTAAACTTTTTCAGAACACGTTTATGTAAAGTGTATGAATCTCGCTTGAACGCTAATGTTTTACTGTGGAAAGAGGCATTTTTATACCCGCCGCTTTCCACAAGGCCTCAGCTGACCCATAACTGGCTGGATGCCCTGCATTGTAGTAAATTNTTTTAACATTTTGAATTTTTTCTTTTAACAACAAGAGGAGATGCACTAATCGAAATTGGTGACTATACATGTGGTTAAGAACTTGTTATATTTTATGAATGTCTAATAATACTGTGAGGAATGTTAATATGATTTAAAAGCGAGTTCACTTGGNCCAGCCTGTCGGTATAACATGTTTCAATAGTCTCACAGCNGCGCTGAATAAATCGCTTACGTGACTGCCTGGAATTGTTTATCTATCTGTCAATACTTCGCCTGAAGGTGACCACTTAATTCGACAGTCTGACTGTAAATATCGTAATAAAGAGGATGCATTTGTTTTATAAGAATGTGGAATGTCTCGAATAAATTGGTTTTCTCCTTCATCGAATATTTGATTAATTTNTACTTTCAAACGTTCTTTGGTTTATTTACAAGATAATTAAATCTATGTAAAGTTTGTTGATACTAGTGCCATTTTTAATACGGTTTTAACGTACGAGTTTTTAATAATCTGTCCATTTCAACATCTAATTCACTAGCAAAGCTTATTACAGGATTGAAAAAAATACAAATAAAATTCTCATACAAAAAAAGTTAATTCATAAAAATCTAAAAAATATCTAAAGTTTAGTTACCCGTTATAGTTACACAAACCACAGACCCAGGGGTATCGTCTGGAAAGATTTTTGTTCGTAATCGTAAATGTTCAGAAGTGGTCTGCATCAGGTCCACCAGTAGGTATCCATGAGCATCTATTGTGGCATCTGTGTAGCTTTTCTGTACGTATTTAGGGTTTTCAGGNAAAAGTTGACTAGCTAGAAATAGTATTTGGGACTTGTCTCGAGTATTTTTGAAAATGACAATATAGTGGGTGCTAAGAGACATATCCCTGGAGGATTTGCTTTGATAAAATACATTTTGCGAAATGAAAATTACACTGAGATTGCGATGATGGCTGCCTTTTGTAAAAAGAAGAGATACATCTTCTTTCCTATCGTTCACCAAGTCGTCTAAAATGACAATTGTTGAGTTGTGTCCGTCAAAGAGAGCAAGGGAAGGCACACCTTCGTGTAACTTGACACCTTGAGATTGTACTGCCAAATATCCAGGCTGCCATTTGCTACAACACCATAACATAGAATGNAAAGATGTGTCAAACATGGTAGTTGAATGTTTAAGAAGTCGTGTTGTGAACACGGTTTTACCGCATCCACTGGGGCCGGCTAGAACGGCAGTGAAAGGATGCTTGAATGTGAGATCCATTTTGTGTTCAGTTAGAGTCAAACAAGCCTACTGGCTCAGAAAACACCGTGAAGACTATTTTACAGCTAAACTTTGAAAATAAAAGGATAAACTATGCAACATAACAAAACAGAATAAACTATGAAAACAAATGACAATAAACTATGAAAACAATACAGAATAAACTATGAAAACACAACAAAATAAACTTTGAAAACAGCAACAATAAAACTGTTTACAGCAACACAATAAACTTTGTAAAAATAATATCCCCTTGATAAAAACGTCAACTCTCAAATAAATTTGGAAAATTATACCTCTTAATAAAAATGCAATCAATTACAAAAAACAGAAATTGTCCCACCCTAAATTAATCTTAAAAAGGACCCCCCAACAATTAAAATAAAAATTCAAATGAACAATTAACAAAAGCAAAACGTGTGCCTCTGACCGACGTAGCCAAAAGGAAGCGCGTGATGCAAACCCACACGGAGTCGCTTAGAGTACACCATCCTGTATTTCTGCATTTGCTTTTGGCTGTAAATGAAGTGGTCCTTCGACATTTTGATCTTGTGATCTATGGAGGTTTCGATTTCTGAAGGCCCGACCCCATTGTCCATATCTTTCACTGCGTCGAAAGTAATGAGATTACTGTAAAAATGATTTAAAGTAATCCTCTTAACTTTGCAACACACCTTGACATCGCCATTGAAAAAAATGCTTTGTAGGCATAGTTTTTGGACCGGCAGTAGCAAACTCGATGATGTGACCTCCATTTCCGAGTTCATCAGTAAGTTCGCCCAGAAAATTGACTAATGGTGGCTGCCATTCACCGGGTTTATGGGTCAGCACAATACTGTCTTTGTCAAAACAGAGGACACATTATCGAATTCGGTACTGCCGGTCTGAAAAACTGTGCCTACAAAGTATTTTTCCACAATGGCGATGTCAAGGTGTGTTGTAAAGTAAAGGGATTACTTTAAATCATTTTAACAGCAATCTCATTACTTTCGACGCAGTGAAAGATATGGTCAATGGGTTGGGCCTTCAGAAATCGAAACCTCTATAGATCACAATATCAGAACAACGAAGGACCACTTCATATACAGCCAACAGCAAATACAGAAATACAGGATGGTGAACTCTAAAAGTCGCCGTGTGGGTTGGCATCACACTCTTCCTTTTGGCTACGTCGTTAAGTAGCACACGTTTTGCTTTTATTAGTTGTCTTTTTTCAAATTTTTAAATGTTTGTTTCAAAATTTTTTGATTGGTCTTTTTTAAATTTTTGTTTCAAAATTTTTTGATTGGTCTTTTTTAAATTTCATTTAGGATGGGACATATTCTTTTTTGAAATAATTTGCATTTTGATTACGAGGTATCATTTTCAAAATTTATTTGAGAGTTTACGTTTTTATTAAGGGGGATATTATTTTTTCG
>KZ874658.1:23929-43098 GCA_003456935.1 Machilis hrabei
AAACAAAATCATTTTAAGTTTTAAAGTTTTTAACTGCAATTTTACAATGTTTTAAACGCTGAATAAGATCCAAATAAAAGCGATTGAGACATGTCTAAACAAAAAATACAGTTTTGAATTTACTTTATTTGCTAGTGGCCCTAAAACACAACAAGACATTCAGAATCATCAAATCTGGAGTCTAAGAATCAGATATGAAGTATAAATAATCTTATGTCTCTAAGTGACAAGCATAAGGGAGCACAGGGTCAGGTCAAGGTAGGTGCCAAGTTTTCTTATTATGCCTCTTCACAGCAGGGACCTTACTTTTTCACCAACAGCTTCTGCTATTATTATTTAATGAGAATAGAAACATACACTGAAGGGGAGGAATGACTCAAACGGCATTACCCGAATTATTATTTTGAGCTTATTGAAAAGAAGCAAACAATACAATTTTTGCAACAATTTTTGGGGAAGGAAGAAAACGAGGTGGGTGCCGGGCCACACATGGCGTACACCATGNCTGTACATGCCTATGGTAACCAGTTGCTAAATAATTCGGGTATGAGAAATTATTATTGTCTGGACATATGTTTCTCTCCTCTTAAACCCCTTAACAGTTTGAACACTATTGCTGTGCATACATGGTTTCCTTGTTTTTTTTTCTGAAATTAATATAGCCAACATGTTGTGGCTTTGTGCTATACTTGTTTAATGAACAGTGTGTGTGAAATCAATATTGTTATTTGACATGTAAGTTTGTGATGGTTTTAACACCTGATGAAGTGAATGAGTGCTGTTCACGAAATATAGTGGAATTGAAGAATTTCCGTGTAATAAGGGTAAGCTTCTTGTTTACAATTCTCTTTAACGTGTCATCCTATTCCAGTTTCCGTCAAAATATTAAGTATTCACGTAGTTCGTCATGATCATCATGTACAAATTCAAATGCACTCGTCTAAATGAAGCAACGGAAGTGTCATTCATAGCATCCTTAAATAACTGGCGTGTTTCACTAAAGAAGCTGTTTTTTTACAAAGTTATTTCAAACAAACTCCATTTTTTTTAAATACACTGCTTTTAAAACCTAGGAAGTAACGGTGTTTTTTTACTGCAAAAATTAATTTAATATTCATATCTGATATCACACCAAAAAAATCTGGGGTATGATAAAAAAATACATTATAACGATACTGTTCTCCTTGTATCCTTTCCGGCTTTGAGTAATACTTTTAGCTTTATAAGTAATNTCTGGCAACACTTTATGTATTTGTTGTTCTTACAGCACCAACTTTAGAAGCAGGACCTGAAATACGAGATCCNGTTGGTGCAGTGTTACGAGAACAAGGGCAGGGTGAACCAGCTACAGTGCCTGGAGAATCCCCTTATCACCAATTAGCAGTCAGTGAACAAAAGGAAGAGTATGTGCTCAAGTTGAATGGGTCGCCTGATCACGGATTGAAGGCATGTGCCTTGTATGACTACCAAGCAGGTACAGTCCTTTTTACTACTGCATTTGAACATAAAGTAGATTTTTGGGAGAAAAAATTTCAATCTGCGGGTGCCGGCGACCTGGGACCGCACTTCTCACCTAGTAGGACGCCGCGACCAATTGAAGAGCGATCTAAGGCCCGGTAGGGAGCCTGCCTCGCAATTTTGTGGAGCAATTCCGGAGGTCTGCTCCACAAAATTGCGAGGCAGGCTCCCTACCGGGCCTTAGATCGCTCTCCAATCGGCTCTCACCTTACTGCATAAAACACAAAAATAGGTATTTCACCAACTTTTTTTTTATCGACTTGTTTAGGTGAATGTCTATGTAAAAATCTGAAAGTGACGCGGACTGTTATACGGGCCCATAATTTAAAAATTTCAGAAAGATGATAAAAACTACCAAATGGTAATGCGAATGTATCTGTGTCGAAGCTAGGACTTAAAAAAAGGATGCTCTGTATCCAGGAACTTAGACAACAGCTGATGACAGCCTTGACGACCTGTGCAACTCTTATAATTAATCTTGGATTAGTTTCAACATAGCAGTGTGTAACATTAAAATTTGTTATTACTTTTGTCAGAATAAGGGACCCAAAATAACCTCATCTTTGTTTTGTTTTACTGACTACACATATTTGCAAATGTTATATAGAGCCTGTTGTTAAGTTGTAAGAAATATTAACATTTTTTTGCTGCAATAGTGTAAAAGTTAAGCTGTTATAACCAGATGAATTATTGACAACAATGTAAATTATTAGCTCAAGACAACCACAGTAGTACCATGTACGATTGCTTGGTAAGACCATGAGATTTTTAGACATGTACAGTGGCAGAGAACACATGATGAAAACACAATTCTGATTTTAAGGATTGTATGGATGCTGTGTACATTTGATTGTGTGCAGGAAAACTATAACATCGATTGAACACAATTTTGTATTTCTGTTTGTGCAATTATATGTCCTTAATATGTGTCCATTCTAATCATTTCTTATTTCTTATTTTAGCTGATGCTACAGAAATTTCTTTTGATCCAGGAGATGTTATAACAAACATCGATCAGATTGACGAAGGCTGGTGGCAAGGTATTGGGCCAGACGGGACTTACGGACTTTTCCCAGCAAATTATGTCGAACTTATCAACTGAATTGTTCTCTCTCTCAAAGGTGTTTATGTGAGAATGTACTTCCACATTTTGTCCTTTTTTGTTAAGCTTTATTTATTGCATTTACCATTTTTATTAGTCCTTATACAAGTCAAGAACAATGAGACTGGAAGAAGAATGTGTACTGCTGTAGTCACTCATCTTTGATACAAGGTTCTTAGCAGTGTTGTATAAAATAATACTAATGAGTGCATATCAAAAGGGTACAGGTATGCTGTTTGTTGGTAATGTGTAAAGACAGAACTCCCCACAAGAGTGAAACGTTAAAGTAAGGTGCTTTTCCTCGTAGTTACACTTCACAGTCAAAGTAACAAACGAGCGAAGTGCTATTCTTGTTGATCCGAGTTGTGTTACATAAAGACCGCTGTAGGGATTACAAGACAGACTGGATATTTGCTTAGCACTGAATACGTTGCTGTCACATTCAGGACTAAATAAATATCGTGCAAGCTGGCTCAAAAACTTGCGTTTCTAAGTTTTGCGCATTCGGCATCAAATGTCTTCACTTGAATTTAATAAATCCCTCCTGATGTAATAGTTTCTTTGAAACACGCCAAATATTATACAGATCAAGGCATACACGATTGTTATATGAATATGAACTTGCAGAGCTTAGAAATTAATTAATTTATTTTACAAAATCCATAGCAGTTATGTGACTAATGACAACAAGAGTTAAAACAATACAGTGCATGGATACCGTTACACCTGGAAAAAATCTGATATATCAGACTTCTGTGAACTTCAGTCTGAGCTGTTAATCAGAATTCACCACAACTGTATTTTTATCTTGCATGCAGAAAAGAGGCTTATATAATAAATAAGAGCCACTATCTCTGGTTTGGCTTGGAAGTTTCACTAAACATCTGTACAATTTAAACTTTTTTGTTCAATGTCAGTTTGAACGTAATCATATTTTTTAGCTTTGTAGAGTCGAACTTATCACGTCCCAATTGTGATACACTGTAAAAAATGGTAAATGTGTATGAAATGTTAAAGTTCAGATTGTCTTGAGCAGATAAACAAATTATCTCAGCTTATGTTGTTAGCAAAAGTTATGTTACTTTTATCAGTTACTATAATAGTAATAATACAGTTTAGTGTAAGCCACAGACATATTTTGTAGATTTCTGATGTTTTTTGCAGGATTCATTAGATCCAGAGCCTCTATGAAAATTAATTTAGTTATAATAGATGACTTTGGACAGAAATAAAAAATTATAAGTTCATTTACTTGATTTTTAGGTTAGGATTGGTTATATTAGGTAAGCCTTATTAAAGAAAATTCAAAATAGCATTTAAATGCGGCTTCTATGCATACGCAGAAGACGCAGTCGCTCTGGATCTACCGGGATATGTACTTTACTTGGATTTGCTGTGTGTAATACTGCCTCATTATAAGAAAAATTATTGTTTAGTCAAGTGTTTTTCTGTGTTACTTGAAACAGTTTTGAAAATGGTTGTTGTAAGTGCAAAATATGTTGGTGCACATGCTGTGGTCAAAACCAAGTTTATTTACATGGCTTGTTCTTGAGGGTGTTCACATAATGTTCGATTTAAATCAGCAAGTTCAAACAATATTGCAAATTTGACAAAAGGCTGAATGTTGGAAAAAAAAAGTGTCAACGTGGTTGGAACTTTTTGTTTTAATAGCCGTGTGAAGTGTATTACCGCAGAGNAAGCCAGTATCGGTGACGAGTGGAAAGACATGCATGCTTCTCCCTCCAGGGGCTTCCACCTACTGGTGTCAATGACTGCTATCGAGCATACTGTTGCCTGTCAGAGCGCTGGTAACAGATTTCATCATTCCCTTCACAGCTTCAGACATAGGTTCATTCGCCCACGAAAGAATATTAGTCGTCAACATTATTAAATGAAATTATTAACTAATTACACACTACATTGTTTTCTTTTACTCTTATCACGAGTAATACCAGTTACATTGCTCAAGCGAGAATAATGAGTTCGTAAATCATCGTGCAGAGAAGTTACTATGAAGACATAGCAATACTTGACAACTTTGTGAACATATTTTACAGAGATTTTCATAACGTTGTGGACGTGTCGGAAAGGTTGAATATGAAGTTTTTTGTCACTTTCAAAGTTAAAGCTACAATAACAATTCTTTATCTGCACGGTAATAGTGGCATGGATAAAGACAAGTTTTAAGTAAGGAATAAGGACAAGGAATTGTCCTTACTGTTGACAAATATTAAGACGTGCGAGTGAAATGATACCTGGGCTGCTTGGAATAGTCCTGACATCCCAAGTGCTGCTACATTAAGAAAGATTATTAATGGAAAAATGTGCAACCATGACATGCAGTTTTTTTCAGATGGTAATATGTGTGCGACATTGTATTCATATTTTTAACTTCGTTTCTGCCACCCGATTAAAGAACTGCTCAACCACTCATGTCAGTCAGTTTTGTAATTGACATTTGTTGTTGACTTGTCATTAACTGCATGTTGACCGTTTCTCTTTTCTTGTTCAAAGAAATGTGCTTACTGAATAACTTTAACTCAGAGTCAATGTAAAGTTATGTTTGGCAACACCAAAGCTAGCCACATACAGGTACCAAGGATTAGACTTTGAAAATCCCGCTCTCCTTCTCTTTACTTGGCCACCAGAGTTTACAAGGGTGTATGATGTAAAACTGTTTTTGTCTAGCTATTCAATACATAATTAGTTTGTAATCTAATCTAGTGGAATATCACACTACACTGATATTAGTTGTTAAGGTTTGAGACTTACAATAACAACTTTTTACGAAGTATTTTCATATCGGTAAGTTTCCATGTCCAGGAACGATATAAATAAAATAAAATTCCGTGATCTACAGGATAAACGTTTTAATATTAGAAGCTATATGTTTTGGTAATAATGTACTAACTTCTTCAATAGCATTGTCTAAAAATTATTTACAAATACTTATATCTTCGTCAGTACATAACCGGAGGCCAACCCAGGCTATCTGGTTGCGTGGTGAGGATGATGTACATATTTGTACATATTTTTTGACATAGTGCTACCGAGGAACGAAATACATAGTTACCAAAACATGGAGCTGCTAATATTAAACTGTTTGTCCAGCAAACCATACTTTCATTTTATTTATAAGTATTTTTATTGTTTATGGTCAAACTTGATATGAAAGAATATTTTGAAGAGCAGAATTGTTGGTTTTCTGACACTTTGTTCCGATCTTTGTATTTGTTAAATGCTTACGATATGATGTATATTATTTTTTGCAGTACTAACCTGTACATTATCTGAAAGTATGTGTTTTAAGCTTACCATTATATAAATTCTGCTATTTGTGTGAATGTATGCATATGTCAGTATGTTGAGTTTGCACANCAATGTGCAAGTTGTGATCAATTTTGCAGCAAGTGAACACTCAAGGTATGGTAATACAATTAAGTGAAGACTTGAGGTATGGTAATACAAATAACTGCCCGGCACTATGATTGTGTACTTAAAAATAGTGTCTACTATGATTTTTGCTTAACAGGAACACAAATGAGTACAAACTGAACTATGGTAAATTCATTAGATTTACTCTCATCANAGAAAAATTTCAAACTTGTGACAATGCAGATCTCTGAATTACACTCATATTGTGGAGGGGTCATTCAAGAATAAGTCAATGTGAATAATGCATTTTTTAAAGCAGCTCATAAAAAAAGTTACAAAAGCATTGCAAGTGCTAAAATTTAACACAGAAGTAGGCATAAGTAAGTGTTTATGAACAGATGACAGTTTAAGAATTTAGAAACTCAATGAAAAATGTAGAACTGTTTTGGGTCAGGCTGTGGGTAAAAAGCTTGACCATGCAAGGATGACAGGGTATACTTTTAGTAGTAGGAACATGGATGCGAACTCCGTAGAACAGCGACCATGAATAAGCGGTGAAACAGAAGTTGGTGACTACACGGCAGAATACTGACTGCAGAATACTGTGATCGAAATTGGCAAATTAAATTTACTAATGGCTTGTGTTAACTTCACTACTGCTTGTATGTGTTTCGGAAATCTTGAACTTACAATTTTGAACGTGAATAACAAAAAGTGCAAGGAAAGACNACGAATTGCCACTGGTGGTGCTTATTGTAATTATGGTAATGAAATCATCCAAGAGAATTCAATTGCCATGTTTATCAATAGGCAAAAGCACTGATATCTAGGTTCAGAATAGCAGGGTCAAGGTTTTCATTGTGGGCACATGCAACCCAATGCCAAACAGTAGCACTGATGTCAGTGCAGATATCGCCATAGACAACTTTCATTCACTGATGAATATCAATCAGAAAAATGTTTCATGCTGCTTGCTGTTTTATTGACACTGACATACTCTCGTTACAATCTGCCATGTTTAAGACTGCAATTCAGAGACCTCTAGTTGCAGAATTTTGACATTTTTTTCCGAAGTGCAGTTTCAAATACCGACTAAATCGTTTGAAAACTCGGAAACTTGCAGAAAACAAGCANGTTGAGTAGATCGAGTTGTAAGAATACTCGATTCTTGTGTTTTTGATCAAATCCATTCGAAGCCTACGTAGGTAGGTTGTAGCTGGGCACTTTATGTAATGCCTTGAGTGAAATCTATTTATACTGAATGATGTATGTATACTTTTTTGTATTTTAGGATTGTAAAAAACTATTGATAGGTATTCAGTAAGATGTTTTATTAATTTTTTGTATGTATTTGCCTAAATGTTTCTTCCATACAGCATGAGACAGTGAGAGGAAAAATAAGTAGTGTTTGTGGGACTGTGTGCAATATTTTGCATATGTTTTTTTACATGTCTTATTTGATTACTAACTACAATATATGTTCAGATTTTCATGTTTTCTTACTCTCTTTAGCAGGTATTTAATTGCCACTATCTTTTCCATAAATTAATAAATAGAACCTTGCAAGTTTCTGCAGAATTACAAGCAGAAAAATTATAAAATCTCATGAAGTAATGTTGACATATTTTGAGTTATTGTCATGAAAGAGAAGGGGTATGCCATCGTCTGCACTGAACAAATACAGATAAATTCGTGGATGCAGGTAAAAGGTATTAAGTCTCAATTGTCGTAAAATGGATTGTAGTCAATGAATAGCAAGCCTGGGAATTTATACCCCTAAGTTGTGCCTAATGGGTTAAATCCTACCTGGTCTATGTACAGATTAATAGAGATGTGCATTTCAAGGATTATTTTCTTAAATTATTGCCTTTTATCCACATACCCACAAATTGTATTGAAATAAAATGCAGAATTTTGTGTGCTACTGCTACAAGTGGTTGACAAATTTCTTCAATAGCATCTACACTAGCCTAGCNCATAATAAGGACNCTTGTTNTNTGGATAGCTTGTGTCATCTTAAACTTGGCTTTGAATATCACTTGGGGCTTTTGAAGAAAAAAGAAGTGAGGTAGTGTATGTTAAATGAAATTTCAGCAAGTTCACAAAATACGTGTGGTCATTCTAAATGATTCTGCCTGTTGCAGTGATCAGTATTCAAAAGACTAACTAATGTTCTTGATGGAGCTCATTGTGAATAAGCTGTGTATTAATGGAATTGATTTCATAAATGAGGAAATGAATTGTGATATTACATAATGAACTGTTAGCAGTAAGTATTGTACAGTTAAAATCATTGTATGTTGGCATATCATGAATGTATGAACTAATGAAACCAGGATCTGGAAAGTAACGACTAGTATTACATTGTATTTATTTCTGAACAGGACTTGTTTTTGACCTGACATCTTCAGGGTCATCAAGGAAAGATTTGTATATAATTTTATACCTTTAAACATTCGGTTTTGTGGAAAGCAGAAGAGGTGGGAGCTTGGGGAAGCGTCTCTAATACAGCATTGTTGCAAGCAATATAATGAAAATAAAACCACCTTACATTCAAATAGTAAATACGTATGTGGGTACGGTTCTCTATCTGGTTGCAGAAATTCAGTTCATCAAATGAATTACTTTTCTTTCTAAATGTGCAGATCATCAGTATTACTATTAGTAGAGTGTAAAAAACAAGATAAATCTCGTTTGTTAGCGTTTCAGTCTGAACTCTAGCTTTGAGCATGCCTGCAAGCAACTTGAAATTTTGAGCATGTACACAACTTGAAAATATAATAAAAATTTTTCACTGTTCTCACAATTTCTGTGATGACAAATTTCATAATCTTGGTTTAATTTATAAGAAAATACAGGCATTTAAAACTTTATCTTTACTTGATGACCTTGTCGATTATGGCAGACGTATATGTGAAGAATGACCGAATATTAATTGTTTTTACATGCATACATTAAGTCGCATTAATTGTTACCTTCACTGATTTCTAGAAGTGTAGAATAGGCGGCAAGGACTTTCGCATCTGTATTTAGACTTAAATGTAGCATAACACACAATATATACTGTTGAACACATTTATTTCAGTGAGACACTGTGTTTTCCCAGTGAGGAAACCCTTTTTAGCGGTAGAAAAATAAAGTTACCAGTAATAACACAGAATGTGTACAAGTAATAATATTATGAATTTGTATTAATGAGTCGTGGTAAATTTTTATATGGATTTGTATAATGAATAATAATGAGGCAATGGTGATTTTTTGATATTGTGTTGTAAATAATTATTGAACGTATGTGGACATTTTTTGTACTTTAAACTGATATCAAATTATTTTTACCAATTATGTGATAGTCAGTGGATCGTGGCATTAATTTGGATACCGAACATTGAAGATTTTGATTGGATTATTCGTTTATATATTTGTAGCTGTGTTTTTTTTTTTGTATTCAGTTTTTCTGTGATTGAAAGCTGAAATTTTATATGTTTAATAAATATATGTAACTTTTGTTTAATGTATTTTATTTATAAAATTCCTTATCTAGGCTCCATGGGTTATACTTATTAGGAATATTCCCTCCTCTACCCCCAGTATCATTTTTGCAGTGGTAGATGGTATTAATGGGCGTTTTAAGTTCTGGTTTTCATTGTGCCATCCCCATATTTATACATTAATAAGGGAAAAGGGAGAAACTATGGTTTAATTCCAATTAAAACCACACTGACAAAGTAGCCCCCAAAATGGGGAATCTGTTTGAAAAAAATGTACAATACTGTATAATAAAACGTTTGCTTTGTATGTTATGAAATTCAGAAATAACCATATTTGAATGGCTTGCAGGGGATTGGTTGCGGGGACAATGTGTCGTAACCTTTGGGAGGAGAAAGTTGATGGTTTGCGCGTGGTGTGGAGATTTCTCAGTCGGTGGTTGACGAGGTGTTGCAACGTCTTAAGAGTGAATGGGGTTTGTGAGGGGTCTAGACACGTAATTTGTGTAAGAGAGTAGGTAGTTGCACATATCAGATGTATACAAAAAATCAATTATATCAAAATATTTAAGACAAAAAATGTACAGAAAGTTTTAACAAACTATCAATAAAATCCCCTTTTTGCACATTCATGTGTACTGAGTTTGCTTCAGCAACTATCGCGCACAGGTTTACCATGCATGACTTTAGTAAAACAAACGGGCAACACCACTGTGACCGTCACCTGTTTTAACATTCAAAGGTGGTTCTGTAAGTAAATTCGTGTTGTAGTAGCATATGTGTACTTTTTATGGCACAAAAAGGCGTCGTTTAATACACACACACACCCATTGACGGGGAGTTTAGTGATTCTTTAAAGGATAATAGTGAATCTGAATGCAGTGTTAGCAAAATAATCAGTGATGATAAGTTATGTTAGTGACTAAACCAGCAAAAAATTTGATAAAAAAATGGAAGATAACGGGGCTTCAATTGTCACGAAATGGGCCTGTTTAAAAGTAAAATTATGCTTCCTTTGATAAAACGTAAAGGTTTTGAGATTACCTTTCAGCAGTGGTCCTTAACCTTTTTCACTTGCCGACCCCTTTTTTGGGTGAACACTAACCACGACCCCCTTTCATTCCAAAATATGATTCTAATCTCAATTACATATTTAAAATATTTGGCACAATTTTTATAAACCTTATTTTAAGACAATTTTCACTAAAATTAGTCCAGTCAATGAATGCCCAAAAGGGGGCTGTAGAGGACATGGAGGCTGACGCAAAAACATGAGTACCCAAACTTGGTGTCGGAATCTTGCAACTTCGTATCTGTGTGAGCTTGGCTTTTCTTCAAAACCAAAGCACGTAATCACCTGTCTTTGAAAATGATTTGCTATTGTGTGTTTCAACAATACTTCTAGACATTAAAAAATCTGACTAATGCAAGACAAGCTCAGATATCTCACTTAAAGGTTGTTTGTTATTCAGTAAGTATTTTTTATTATTTTTGTAATAGTGCATGCATTTTGATTTGATTCTTAGTTTTGAAATACCTTTATTTTTTTAATAACTTTAATTTTCTAAAGTTTAGCAATTTATAAATAATGTCACGATGCATTGTTGATATTGTGCTTTTGTCATCTTGGAGGCCAATAATTCTTAGTAAAAATTAAGCAAATTCTTTCTTTTTATGATTTAGTTGCAGAAATCTGATTATTTAACAATAAATTAATGGCGAGTACTACTTTTACTAGATGCCTTTTATAAGATCGTAATTTGAGGATATATATTTACTGCAATATAATGCATGTTTACCAGCTCGGGCATTTTTACATTTTTCAATCCTTCTTTCTACGAAAGCTCGTGGAAATGTGAATGCGTTATTAATTAAACGTTAATTCTACTGTACAGTGCCATTGATTTCACTCATCAAAAGAAGGCTTCTTTCTGCCTTTTCTGACCTAGAACACGTACTTGAAAATAAATCCTGAGGATTTAAACAAGTAAGTACCGTTTCTTAAATCTTTATGCTTCACTAAGTGTAACTTTGAAAGCTGTAAAGCACTCCTAAGCTAAATAAGAGATAAAAATGAGGAAACCACTGGCTTCTTGGCTTAAGTGATTTTGCTGACCAATAGGTACACCAAAAGGTAGGGCAAAGAATACAACAGTAAAAAAGAATGTTAAAATTACAATAATTTTCAGCACACTCTTTAGAGATCCAATATGTTAGCCTGGGTGATGCATGGACCTTTCCACAGTGCAACTGAAAGTGCTATATTGATTTCCTTATGGAAAACACATCCTCAATAATCCATCAGTACTCAGCCTGGACAGCACTTCATTCAAAGGTTTGAATGCCAACTTAAATTAGAAATGTTTTTATTCTAAAACCATTCTATGTAATTAGTTTGACCACTTACATTTCACCATGTCAACCATGATAGTTCAGATATACCAATACTGTATAGGCTCTCTGACTTTTTAACAGCGCTATAGCAGTCTAGAATAAGTAGTATGCAAACCTCAAATTAACTTTATGGCGCTATGTGGAAGCCAAAAGTGATCAAACACGCTATCAGCGGTGCTGCCATCTATTATCCAGTTTTGTACATATTTCAAAAGCGGGTGCTGTTTATTCTTAAAATATAAGTTTCGCTTCGTAATTACATATTTAATCACCATTTTTGATCATGTAAAAGTATGTGTTTACATTCAGTGTTAACCTTATTTTATACAAAGGCCATTAAAATATTGAAATATGACAATTTCATGAAGGAATATGTACAGAATCAGATATTATGATGAAATATGTAAAGAATCAGATATTAAATGGCAGCACCTACCGTTGCGAGTTTATCAAATTTGACATCCAAACCCTTCAAATTTGTTTCCACGGGCGNGATAGGACTTTTAACCACTACTTATTCTAGGACACCGTAACAGCGCTATGCCACATCTATCTACGATCTTTTCTCTCAGTCTGGTGGTAGATTTTACTGCTTGGATGGGGTATTGACTATAAAACATGCAAAGAGTGGATTAGTTCTTCATTTGTTAAACAATACACTCCTGTTGGGTTGGTGTACCTGAACTATCATGCCTGATGTTGATTAATAATTAAAAAAAATGTATACCATTCGAGATGAAGAAAAGGAAATATACCCCTATCTGCCAAGAGATCAGTTGTCCCAATGCGTAATAGACCAAATGGAAGTCCGATTGTTAACAATATCCCATAAAATGTCAATTACAAATAGCGCATCAACAGCTAACACAGAACGTTACAGCGATCTTCTAAAGTTATTCGAACTTTTAGATCCATCAACTTGGCCTTCACATGTCGNTATGTCAACATGGGTGGAAGGACAACAGCAATTGCAGAAACTGGGTGGCATATTAAAGTGTGACATTTCTGTAGAGGATTTCCGAGATTTTATTGATACCAGAGATATAGATAGCTTCTTCATTCCATACAGTATAGAACGTGCTAAAAATTTGCTAGTGTTATTGCAGTGAGTAGTGCAGAAGCAGAAAGCGGTTTAATGTGATGAACGACATTTCGACAAAAGAACGTAGCACCCTAATTGTTTCAAACATTGCACATCCGATGCCAATAAACATTTTTGGAAAACATTTACCAGAGTGGGAAGCAGGGCCTGGCCTATGTTAAGACATAGCTAAGGCATCATCGTTTGGCAAGCGATTCCTGGACGAGGAACAAAGTCTAGGTACAACACTCTGCCAATGAACTAGCCGTATAGACACTCATATGACTAAAGTGTGTTTAGACTGTACTCACCATGTCGAATAGTTCATTAGGAATGGAAAGTTTGGTTTTATCTAACATTTTATTATAATTTAAACAAGGCTTAAGTTGCCTAAGTACTTTAGACGGTCAAGGTAGCAAACATTAGAATAGGCGTCATTTTTATTGTGTTACGATTTTAATTTTNTGTGTGTATAGTTTGTCTACGCTCAAAAGAACCCTAGAGGCAGGGAGATAGTAATTGGCAACCAGCGTGAGTTCAGGTAGTTTAGCGGTATATTTTGCCTAATCTGACAGTGACAATTTGTTTGGTTCACTCTGTAGCGATTTTCATTCTTCTCTCACAGGTGCGGAGGGAAACAGTGCAATGTTGCCATATTTTGTTTCAAACAAAGGTGTCACTGATTTTAAAAGCTTCTGAAATGGCAGAGAAACGAATAAAAAAAATTAAGTTTCTCAAAATATTGCATTCACAAAGAGAGTGAAAGAGAGAATCTTCCAGTTGTCAGTAAGAATTAGATAGAAACCTAATACAAACTGCTAATAATGTGTTGTGTCTTACCATAAGACTGGTTCCCCAATGACGANGACATCGACGGCACAGCGCCAATGAGATCATGTGCTGTTCAGCGGCAAAAAAATTGGAAATGATGTTGCAAAATATTTCATCACGTACTATGTCGTGGCGTCACCTGAGGCCATCAAGTGCTTTGTGAGGAATTGTCTTGCGCTTTTGAAATGCACAGTTTAGTTGAGACATCGGGCAATCTCTTTGCTTGTTTTTTATTTGTCTTTATTTATTCCTGATTTGTTATTCTGATGTCTCCAGCGCCTTTGAGATTACAAGGGAAATTAATTTTGATTGTCTATTATTTAAAAATAACAATATTGACATTGATATCTTAAATGTTCACCGCGCCGCGAAAATTTAACGACACTGAAGACCTGAAAATCATAGCAACGGAAACTATGACGTCAGATCACCTGATATTTTAGCCAGTGCTCATTGACTGTTCAAATACCGCACCTCCCGCGAAGCACCACGCCTCGTCAANGAGGAACCAGGTTAATAGAAAGCTATACCAGTCGAAGCCACTTATGTTGGGAAGGCAAAGTGTGGTTCCAGGAGAGGATATGTTGATCTGTTTATTGCTATGTGTTAGCCATGGCAATTCTTGGTTTGTTTTACTTTTGATTTCACTCTTTTCACATTCAGTCTTTTCATCCGTTATATTACTCAGTACAGTTAAAGTCGAGAGTGTAGTCTAGAAAAGCATCATTACAAATAGTTGTGTAGCACAGTAATTTAGTGAGGAGTATCATTAGTCAGAATCACTGTCACAAGAATCATTACCACNAGCAGAGTACTCATCGTTGTCACTTTTGGTGTCGTCACTTCTAATAATTAAAGGTGCAACTTCGACATCAAAATAGCGGTCCACACCTATGTATTTTCCAAATCCTCGACGTGTCTGGCGTAGTTATGTCTGAAGAAACTTTACAAACTTTTTCTGTAGATCGAGTATGTTTTACTACACTATTGTTTTAACTCTTTACACTGTAACTTTGTAAAGAAACTAGACAACATGTANGCAATTTGACGAACACTCTTGAAAACTGACTTTTCTTATTCACAAACTAAACACAACTGGTAAATAAGAAAGTGGCCAATCTTTACAACTTCACTACAATGAAAAAGTGGCAACATTGGGCCAAGCTACCTGCTACNGTAATCAACCGGAAAGCGTGTGNCAGCTTAGCTAACTAATCCATTAAAGCTCATTAGTGTGTCCCCGCCTACAAGGTTCTTTTGAGCGTAGATTCACTATACAGAAATATAATGTAACTTCGTTACGAACTTCATTACCTTCTGTTCATAATTACATTTGTAATGTATATTTTTTAATTCAGAAGGCACTGAATGGTCAACGATAAGTAAACTTTCATGGCGGTGTTTAATTTTTGTTCAAATTAATTATATTGTTTTTTAAGAAGCAACTTTATTTGCTGTGTTAAAAAGATATAATACTGAAGCAACAGTAGGCTATATGGCAAAAATTATTGGAACCTAAGATATTAAAAAAACATGTGATTTTACATCATCTTTATATAACAACATCTCCCTCAGCCCATGCTTTTATTATTTATTTTTGCAAACCCTTAGTTAAGAATTTCCCAGCACACCGCTGGGGACAAGGGTAATGAATGTAGTAAAAATGCATGTCAATACTCTAAAACTGGGGTAAGCCAGTTCATTTTATTACAAAATGTTAGTTAAGTTTCATACCAGTGATCCTAAAACAGGAAAAGAAAGAGTTAAATAATGATGGTGCCAGATGATTCATTTCTCAGTATAACTTAATACAAAAAATATATATATACCAGTTGCTAGAAACCCGAAAAATTCAGGTCTTGTCACATTACAAGACATAAGTAAAGATACAATCAGGAATTGTAACCAGCAATTTTCAGTCCATGCTTTTCTATGTACTTGCGTCGTGCATGTTCAATGAGTCGCGCTTTGCGTGTTTCGAAGGACATCATCCTGTCTTGTGCGGATTTGGCAAATGACGAAGCAGACGTGTCGAAAGTAAGACTGGAATTCTGTAACGGTTAAAACAGGATGGTTAGCAGCAATTCTTAAGCATAGACACACATTAAATTTTACACACTCTTTTTGTTATTTGGTCATACAAGATATTAAAATTGTTGTTCGTTATTTAACAGTTTTAATGTATGGGAGGTGTATTTGTAGATTTCGTCTTTCAAAATATCCCATGTGAAAAACGAACGTAAGCAATCAAAATGTCAATAGTAATAATAGTGACAATGGTATCACAATAGTGATAATTTCTTCAAAGAAAGCTANTTTGCAAACGACAGCGGGGTCCTGAGAGTTCTATTCTGTCGAAACTTGAGAGGAACATCTCAACGAAATATTAGTACTACAAGAACGTCTGGTATATGGTAAGTAAGAACTTCTTTTATAATTCCAATTAACATAAACTAATGTAATGCTTATGTGTTGGCAATAATAACATATTTTTTAGTTATTATATTGGACAACTGGCCTTACTTTCATAATGACCCTTGTAAAAAAATTGTAACTATTAATAGCGTCAAATTTACTCATCAACTTCTGACAGTTTGACAAAAACTTAAAACCATTTTTATACTATTTGCACACACACAAAATTTAAAGCAGACTAACAAAATGTTTAAGCCAATATACATGCACTTACCACTGTATTAAATTTAATGGTGATAATTAAAAAAAACTCTTCCAGAAATTGCTGCGAAACTAATGACTCATTAATACCATTCAATAAACCTGTGTAAATAGCAGTGAAAGCAGTTAGGTGGCTCAAAATATGTCGCAGATGCAGTAAAGGAATAGCTCATCTTCTGTTCATTAACTAGGTCATTCTAGATACAAGGTCAACTTATGAAAAATTCAGGTGGGAAATCTATAATACATACCACTGGCTAGGCAGCCATGTACCCTATATAGTAAGCGGACTGATTTTTTTGCCGGTTCCCTGTGGCTTCGCCAACAGCGAGCACGGTGTTGACCTTGGCACTCCCCTTCATCTACCGTTACACTTCCAAGCANGTGAGGTCAACAGTTCGGCAGTAGCTTTTGTTTGAAGCGGATCGTGTACCTGAGCTCCGCTGGAATAATGTTAAGTGTTAACGTGGAGCAATGCGTCAATGTGAAATTCTTCGTAAAACTTGGAAAATCTGCTACAGAAACGTACAATTCGTTGAAGGAAGTGTATGGTGATGAGTACTGGTACTCAAAATTTAAAGAGGGAAGGGAAGAGATCGGAGACAATTNGCGCCCCGGTCATCCTCGCACATTAAAAACAGATGCTAACATTGAAAAAGTCAGTGAAATTGCTAGACAAAATCGTTGCTTGAGCATTCGAGCAGTTGCTGAATTAGCTAACATCGACACAGAAACTGTTCAGACAGATTTTAATGTGAAGCGTGAAAAAAGCAGAATTAAGAGATTGGAGCAACTAAACTCCACTCAGTCGCAGTTAAATGTAAGCAAGGTTTTAAAACCTGCAACATGATCGTGAAGATAAGTTAAGGGAAATCAGCTGTAAATCTAATGCGTATTTTTGGTCATTCTTTCCGAGGTCGATTCGAGATTGGAACCATCTAGAACATGAATAATAACTTGTGGTGCCTCGTGCACCCCCTGCCAAGTACCTTACTGGTTGATTGCAGGGTATGATGTAGATGTAGATGTATCTAAAAATTACCAATAACTCGTGCACCCCCTGCCAAGTACCTTACTGGTTGATTGCAGGGTATGATGTAGATGTACATGAAAATTTAAACATGAAAAAAGTGTGCTCGAAGATGGTGCCGAGACTCCTCACTCGTGAGCAAAGCAAACTCGAATGAACATTTGTGCTGACATCCTTCAAACCATTGAAAATGATCCAAACTTTTAGGGAAATGTAATANCTTGTGATGAATNATGNTTTTTCTAGTATGATCCAGAACTAAGTGNCAATCCATGCATTGGAAAAGTCCCAGAAAGCACGGATGAGCAAGTCCAAATTCAAAGCAATGATGATCGTTTTTTTCGATATTCGAGGGATTGTTAACGTTGATTTGGTGCCTGAAGGTTAAACCACTAACCAGGTCTACTATAAGGAGGTTTTGACAACTCTTNGTGTACGGGTGAGAAGAAGAAGACCCGACATGTGGAAGAACGGTTCATGGATTCTTCATTAAGATAACGCTCCGGCATACAACGCGCTGTCTGTCGAGACGTTTTTGGCAAAGCACAATATGCTACCTTCATTAACTTTCACAAGACTACACTTTCTGAAACGTAGCTTAATGGATGCTTTACCTCTAAACTACTTTTGGTCATGTTTTTTGAAAGTTGTTCAGGTGACAAGCTGCTCCCTTCTGTACCAGGGGTATCGGAAGACGAAGACAGGGTGGTCGGCGATTCCGATTTCACTGACGTGGTAGGCTGTACTTGCTGAGGCTCTGGAACATAAGGTATGAGGCCTTCCAGTATGTTCGTTATAGTGAGATCCACGTTACGAGTCCTTACTATATGGTAAATTGGAGGAGGAAGAAAAACCATAATTAATTAGACAGAATTACTTATAAATTAAATTCAAGTAAAAGTAAATCAGGTTTTTAGTTACAATGTTGTAGCATAAAACTATCAAACTGAAACAAAGCTGAATATTTCACTAACAACATACAGACAAACTCCACGTTTATCTGATAATTTATTTTCTATTTATAGTCGAGCAAATACAAGTTTTAAATAAGCCTTAACCCTTTTTACTGCTTAACTGTTCTGCACTATTTTTCTCTGTTACTTGCATAACTTCNAGAATACTGATAACATCGTTACACAGAAATAAATTTGAAACAATACAAAACCATAACAATGGATTTAGCTTTTGATATTTTGATGGATACTCGAGTAGAACATTACACCTATTCAAAAAACAAAGTCCTGTTTTACGATATACTGACAGCAGTACAATGAATGGACAACACCCAACTACAAAGTCCTAGAATAAGTAGTGGTTAAAATCCAAATCTCGCCCACGGAAAAAAATTTGAATGCCAAACTTTATGAATACGCGATCAATGGTGCTGCCATCTAATATCTGATTCTGTACATATTTCATCGTATTCCTTCATGAAATTGTCATGTTTTAATATTCAAATGGCTTTTGTATAAAATAAGGTTAACACTGAATGCAAACACGTACTTTTATATGATAAAAAATGGTGATTAAATACGAAATTACGAGGATAAACTTATTTTTTAAGAATAACAGCAGCTGCTGTTGAAATATGTAAAAAAATGGATAATTCAGGTCTGCAAGTAAAAAACTGCATAGGATTTTTCTACATTTTCTTATAGATTTAAACTTGCTAAAACC
>KZ874661.1:32119-46833 GCA_003456935.1 Machilis hrabei
TTTTTTTTTTTTTACCATAATCAGTGATGCATTTGGCAACTTTTCTGTACCTGCCTCCATCCTACTTTCCCTTGTATGGCAACACTTCTCTACGCTAAAGGATAAATTATGTTGCCAGTGTCAAAGCTGAGTTTAGCCAATCATCCACTACTGCCATCTACTTATTCAGTGGGATTTACTGCATGAATGGGTCTAGTTTTTACATGGTTACCACTGATAATGCTATAATTGCTAATAACTGAGCTTTACTGGTCTGAAAGCGACATTTTACTCCTATGAAACTCTAGCTCTGTATTATTATGTGTGTTAATGAGTTGTCACTCCCATCCCTTGTAAACTGGAAGGATTGGCTAATGTTACTGCAGTAGCAAATAAAAGCATGTAGAAACTATTTCTTTTGAAGGGAGATATTGCATGTGTATGGACGGTCAACCACAGCTCACCTGTGTACAGTGATGTCATGCCTTCCCTTTTATCTAACATGGATTGACCAAAACTGAACTTAGGACATTTTTTTTAAATCATTAACACTGGTTTAGTTGGGATGGAATTGTGTAGAGACTGACGGATTAGATACAATACTGCAACACATCGTAAAAAGGTNTTGATAGAAAAAATAAGCATGTGATATAAAAGATATATATTTCTACAGATTGGCAACTTTATTTTCTGGTCTTGGGCAAGAAACCATATAAATATCATTTTATGGTGTACAGTGCCTTCATTATTGCCTTTTGCCATCAAACATTGAGTGATAAAGCTCATCCACTTTTTATTTATATATATATACCCCTAGAAGATGTAAACAAAAAGTTATACATACATTTTTAAAGTTTGACAATTTGTTACTTCAAAAACTTTCCTATAGTCTATTATATTATTTTTCAACTATCCATTAGCTAACATTTATTATTACATATTAACTAGATTTCTCAACACTTGAAAGATTTAATGTAGATGATCACATCTCCAATGTGAACCTTCAACTTTTTTTTTTTTGTGAAGTACATCACAATTAGGTATGATCGTTGGCAACGTCTTGCAGGAGAAATATTAAAAGTGGAACCCCATCACCAGGTGCTCAGTATCACATCTGTGGGACCACAAACTAATAACAATCAATCACATGATCTTCTTAGTACAAGAAAATTGAAAAGAAGCCAATATGTTTTTATTTCATATCTGTTTATGTGGGTCTTACCATTTTATCCATATTTTTAAATTTCATTACATTAAACTGTTTTTGCTGCTTCAGTTAACTTGTCTATTTGTTGAACTTCAACTTAATTATATCTTAAGCATATCTCAAATTTAGATTCATGTGATGTATTAATTAATATTTTCTTCGCTGCTTTTCACTAGTTTCAATCTTCATCTCAAAGCATAATCAAGACTGTCGTCTGTTTTGCCTAGTAATGTTCATGGAACTCAATTTCAGTAAGTTTCGAACTTCAAAACACTTTTGTGCAAATTCTTTGTATTTCACTTCTCTTATTTTCGACACNTACACTTTCCACAAGTTCTGTGCAAATATGTACTGTTAAAGTTTGCACTTAAATCAAAATTCTTGTTATGGTAATAAGTGGATGTAGAGTTTATTGGCATACTGTGTACCTGTATACAACTCATTATATATAATTCAACATCAATGAATCGGAGTAACTTTTGTACAGTTGACACAAGAAAGCCATCCCTCAAACTTGGAACACTACACCAAACCCACACAACCAAGTCGCTGCAGTAAAAGACTGAATAGTGATGAACTGCTTTATTGCATAAATTCTAGTTTTCTTAGAAGCTGACATATTGGTTAACTTGGCCGTTAAGGAGCTTGAAAGCTGAACTAAATCAAGAACTTTCCTTATGTGGGTCATTGGGAAGACATCATGAAAACCATGGTGTGATATGTTCAGAGATATTAAGAGATTACTGCATGAATTTACGTAATGTCTGTTGCAACTGTGTTCTCTCAACAGACACCCATTTAGGGTCACACTGTCTCCTACAACTACAGTACTTTGCACAAAGGATCTAATATGAAAGATGTACGAATCTACTGAATGTTGAGATAAAAAAAAATATATTTCACAGCTCATCTAATTCTTCAAAGTTAGGTTCGGGCATTGATGGATATCATCCATTCCAATTCAGGAGACCTGAGCATGTCCAGCTAAATCATCAGGACATTGAACTTCCCAACTTTTGAGGATTTACCTTTCTTTTAGATAAAAAAACTTTCTCACACTATGCTACAGTCATATGGAAAACACACAGAAATAGAAAATGGAACAACTGCCTAGTAGCTCTACTAGTTACTAAACTCTGAAGCCTAAAAACATCGAGAATATTTACTCAACAGAGCCATACTGCAACGTTATCATGATAATGTTCAAACAGCTGCAGAAGAAAGGACATGTCTGTCTCAAGTTTATTTCCATGGCCACACCGTGTCACGTACAGAATATTTGGAAGACATAGTTGACACTAGCCCAAAAATTGAGATTAGTTTGGTCGACAGTTGAGCATTGTGACTGCAATTCTACTGGCCAAATGTGTAACGATAAGACTGATGCTTTCCCATTTTTGAAAGAACAGTAATTCTTTATACATTTTCAAATTTATTCATGATTGTTTCATGCCTCTTGTGCATTACATCCATTTTCTTTCTCCACAGCCTTGTTTTAAGTCTTTCTTTCCTTACACGGCTCACCAATTTTGCTACTTTTTGTACTCATTATCCTATCTCAATGTCTCTATACTGTCACCCAATATTCTATACATTGTATGTTTGTATAGCAGATATTATTTTGCCTTTATATAACAAGATCATCACCGATTTACTTCTGTAGGTCAATAAAATGTTTGGTTCATTTTTGTAGAATTTTAATTCTTCCCGATTTCAGATTTAACAATTGATGTTATTTTGGGGCTTAAGTGGATAAACCTGTATCAGTTTAATTTTCTGTCACTAGCTGGGCTTTAGCTTTCTTTATATCCCTTGTGTAGTTTTACACACAGCTGAGCTCTTCTGCTTAGGGAAGTTTTTCAGAGCCAACTGTTTGGCCTTTAACAAAATCACTTTTTTACCCATTAAATATCTGCTGAGGTTATTCTGTTTCATTGCTTTAGATGTATCATATCTCACAGCCTTTCTGCATATTCATTATATAGATAAAACTATGTAATACAAAGTCAAAACACACATACATATAAATCCAATTCACATATATAGAAACACCAACAAGACTTCATTATTCAATACACAACACATATAGAATATCAATAATTTGCAAACACAAAAACAAGTTTCAGAAAATAAAACAGAGCAGCACAATGAAATAGATCACAAAAATATTTGGAATGCATTGCAATTCACAGCAACATTTCCAAAAGCTTGTAAACACAACTAGACATTTCTGGTCATAAATTCGAAGCTATGGACCCAGTATCATCATATAGAAGTTAATTTATTTCTATGACCACTAAATTTCATCTGATCTTTCTGTCTAGTCAACTAACCAATGGTAACTATACACCAATTTTTTCATTAACAGCATTAGCCATCCTTAGAAGGGAATGTAACATTAATAAATACAGTGCTCTACCAGAATAAAGATGGCACCCTTGCAGAAGGTGACATTGTTCTACAGAAAGTAGATAGCNTTTTTACAATATCATCATCCATTCAATTATTATTATCAAGTGATATTTTGTGCGTGACATATTAATCTACACAAGTTTTGTTGACATGCTATAAAAAATACAGTAGTAGACAATGCACNTTCTGCAGTGTCATACAATGAGATCTTATTAGCTCTGAGATAAAATAAATATCACAAATTAAATTAAAGATTTTATAATTTAAAAATAAATAAACAAGATTTTTACCTTAGTCCACCACTATTTGACATTCACACTGTCAAATAGTGCTGACTAAGGTAAAAATCTTGTTTATTTATTTTTCAATTCATAAAATGACTTCCTATTCCTGTTTCTGACAAAATCTTAACTAAATTAAACATGTTCAGATTTTAAATGCAAAGTTCCCAAACATTTAAAACATTTTACAATACTTTTTTGTTGGGGTATTGAAGCTAAAGCATTGCTGAAGCCATGCAGCACTCCTATGCAACACTTGTTACTGGTCATATATTACAGCAGGTCGTTAAGTGCATGATTAAAAAAAAAACAAGAATGATTAGCATGCACGTGTAGCAGCTGACAAAAATTGACCTTGTCACATTATTTACCAATGCATGCCTTTAGCTCACGTAAGCAAGTGTTGCATATTTACTTATGTGCATATATATACTGCTGGACTAAATACTGTTTAACCATGATTCACATGTTGCTTATGAAGCAGTCAGAAGCTGTTACACAGCAGGATGCAACAGATTTCTTATGCTTGCAAACATTTATTATTTCCAGAGTAATTGGTAATACAGTCGAACCTGTCTAATTTGAAGTTGAAGGGACCACAACAAAATTTCAAAATATCAAAAAATTTGAATTAGAAAAGTTATGTAAAAAACAACCAGTATTGTAATGTATGTACAGTAGTAAAAATCAGTAAATTATTTTTCATTTTTACATGAATCAATAATTTTTTTAACACACAACTATACAGTATATTTTTTTAAAAAACGTTTTGACAGAGACATAGCGACACAACTTGATTCAAGGAATACGACACCGTCACAACAGTATGTAACACTCTAGCCTACAACGTGCAGCTGCAGTGTCAGACATCAACTGAATGCGACCTGACCTTGGTAGCGAAAACTAATGTGTATGTGACCAAATAGCGGGCTNCTTGGTGACGGGAAGGGAGGAAGTGCGACGTCTACATTCCGACCCCGCATTATCCATTCCAAGAAATTGGAACAATACATAGTAATGGTCAACGAAAGCTTACTTGATTCAAGTAACTCGATTTACATTCAAACTTTTGACGAATATTTCTGAAAAATAGTTGGAATCAAACAAAATAAATTCGAATTACACATGATTTGTTTACAATGTTTTGATACAAATGTCAAGGGACCGAGTTAAACCTTTGAATTAACCACAAATTCGAATTAGACAGGTTCGACTGTACTTGGTTAACACTGGGTTTAGTTACATTTAAGATAAAATTTAAGTAATGTTCCTATGGAAAAAGTTTGAATTGTAGGTACAACTCCATATTCTTGTTANTGCAAGGTAGCAGAGAAGATCATTGATTTGGATAGGAAATAAAAGTACTCAATGCTATTATTTGCCTACATGTAATTTTTCTATGTGCCATTATATGTATCATGATGATATAAAAAAATGGTTTGTTCAACATATTCCTGGAATTTGACAACTCTAAATTTTCCATGAACAATTAGGAGTGTAGTTACGTTTATCCCCTTCACAGTCATTTCCCTGAGTAGAAATGCACTGCTCCCATTGCCTTTTTAGTCCTGAAAACTCTGTTCACAGAATATTAGTTGAAATTATTATTAGCTCATTTGATCTGTTGTATTTAAATTAATGCCTTGTACCCTTTGAAACCTTCTTCATTTAGGTCCATTTCTAATAAGGGTTGTTTAGGTCAAAAATTGAAAGTGTTGCCATCTGGCCAGATAGAAGGAATGCCTAATGAATATGACANTGTATTTTGGCTGTTGCAGGAGATCTTTTTAAAGTGAATCACACTGTATTCTATGACCTTCAGTCACAAGCGTTGGCAAGATCATGAAACTTCTCTTAGAATTACATGAGACTAAAGTATTTTCTGCTACTTCTTGGACAGTTTCCCAAATCATTTATTTTGACTGTAATTCAAGGTTTATTTTCTTGGAGATGAATCTCAACTAGATTTTTCATCTGTTGAAGTTCTTCCACTTCAAAAACATTTGCACTATTCAAAAGTTGTAATTTTAATTGAAGCCTTGATGACTTAAGCTGCAATTCACAGTCATTAGAAATGCTTATAATATGAGCCTCTTGGAACAAACTCTTACTGATGGTAGCAGACAAAGTTACCAGCTCTTCCATGTGCATTACTGGTGATGCTTCACATGGTCATTCTGGGAACATCTTGAACAATCGATACAAACTTCCATTTAGATTTAGCTGTTCACAGTAGCACATGATTTAACAATTAATATGAAATATATAATATACTTCAATAACTTTTAACAAATCTGTTTAGGTCATTTTTCATTAACTATCTGAAATAATGTTGAACCACTGTCTGGAGACATTTATAAGAAATTATATAGGGGTTGTTCAAAAAGTATGGGCTGATCAGCTGATACAAAAAAAAAAAAAGGTTGTATTATAATAAAAACTTGACTATTACATTAGTTTAATTTTCATCATTGTTACCCCATGCATTTGACACAATT
The DNA here is from genome assembly GCA_003456935.1 of Machilis hrabei. Taxonomy (NCBI): domain Eukaryota; kingdom Metazoa; phylum Arthropoda; class Insecta; order Archaeognatha; family Machilidae; genus Machilis; species Machilis hrabei. Next base: position 38,497 of record KZ874661.1, read on the forward strand.
AATATAGAGAGACACCAGCTTTGGCATTCCCTCATCTTACAGGGTCATCACCAATGGGCTCAGCCAGTTTTCCACCACTGATTTACTCTCTTCATCATCTATTAAATAGAGCAAAGCCGGAAGTGTTAGAGATGAAAAAACTTCCTCGCACCATGGATTTTCAAATCAACCAAGGATAATTGTCTGAGCTGAATGGTTGTGACCTTTTAAGAAGAGAAGATACAAAAGCTGGTGCCTTGATACGTTAAGTGCGTCCATTCCGAGGTTAACGTCGCAGAATAAAACCAAAGTAATAGTTATGTTCTGGCTATAATAAAATATTTTAAAGTTATTACTTTCCAAATGACCCTCATAATTCCTCTATGTAACAGATTTCCTAATATTCAACAAAGCAAAAATAGGATTTTTTTTAATACGACTTTTAAGCAATATATTTTTTAATAAACCACATTCTTTTGGTATATCACATTCAGAAACCTTTACTATGTTGCATGCCATTTATGGTATAGCATCATCAAATCTTAGCTGACCATTGAAACTTGTAGAGCAAACACANGGGTAGAGTATATTTTGAAAACTAAACTAAACAAACAAGCAAGCAAGGAATTAGTCTGAAAAAGTTATCAAAGTGTCCTAATATTTAGCACAATTTGATTTAAGCTATTGTAAATAACATATAGATGAAACAATTTAATCATGCACAAAATAAAAAAGCGAAGCAGCTAGCATTTATATGGTACACACAATTCTTTTGATTTATGTCAATGACTGGAAAATTCAATGAAGCAACATACATTGGTATCAGCTTTATTCTAGCAGAGCTATGTTTTATATATACAGGTACTTAACGTTATTGTAGTTTTTGTCAATACACGTTTTCTTAAACAATAATTTTAATTTAATCAGGAGGCCAGCTGGTTGGTGGCCAACTGGTTGGTGGCCAGCTGGTGGGTGGCCAGCTGGTGGGTGGCCAATTTGAATTTGGCCAACTTTTTGGTGGCCAGTTTGAAGAGTGCTTCTTCCATGGTTCTTCAGGTCTCTGTCGCCGGCCTGGGTGTCGTCGAGTAATTCTCAAGCGGCGCAGCTTAGCGTCAACGATAGCACTGGCCTCTGATGAGCAGTAAAAGACAAGACTTCACCAGAAAATAGTTATGGTACATACTTTGTTTTCCAATTGCAAAGCAGAGGACTAGGATGTAGGAATGAAGATGAGATGTACTGATTCAAATATACAAACCAGTCATCACATATGTTCTGGCATAAGCAAAAGCAAAGTCTAGTTGCCCTTAGACCAGCATTTTTTACACAAGATATGGTCATATACAAAATTTTTTAGCTTGGCTCTTTCTTTTTCTTACTAATAAATCTATTACTGACTGCACTTACAAAGAATACACAACTGTGGTGTTCTTATGCTATATCCATCTAATTCTTAGTCTACACACTACACATATTTTAAATACAAGGAAGAGATTCTGAATACCATATCTAAGCATTCATGTCATAAGCACAATAAGTAAAAATATGTATTTTTTTAAATGTCAAACTAAAGAGGTACACGTATGTTTCAAACATCAGTAAAAAGCATAACTTGGATAAAATTGTCCTTAAGAAATATTTGTATTGTTGTCAACAAAGATGTTAAGGTCACATTATTTATTTGGATATGAAACAATATTTTCCCAAAATGAAGAGCATACGTAGCTTGTATGTCAGTGCAAGATGCCTTTTAAACAAGGATCTTTTTGAATGTAGCCTTGCTAACACTTCCAAAGGAATGGTTCACAAGTGCTGATGGGATTAATTACATTTTTCACCAGGAAAGTCAGAGAATTAATCTGAAGTATCTACAGTCTAGAGTCAATAATGCTGTTTGTTAAGGCATATGGGGATGCTTCAAATGTGTTGCACCCAAAGCTCCATGGACAAAATGGTGTTCCAGGATACCGTACAAAACATGATGGTTCTGCATGCCTTAGACAAAAATTTTGCATTAAGGGATATTCCTAAACAATCTTTGCTGCCTCTGATGATCATGTATTGGTTCCCAATCCCTTGACGTCTGTGTTCACCANGTATCATCATATTCATGATTATGGTGCATTCACATGAAAGAAACAATGCTGGATGGGAACTGGGCCCACAGTTGTTTGATCTAGAGCCCAATTCACTCACCACTAAACCAAGCAGGCTGGCTCACTGCTTCTGAAGGAGTTGCTCAAGAACTGATGAAGAAATGTTCACCTTGGAATGGGCAATACAAAGACCTGTCCTTACTCATCTATTTGTGCAAAAGTTAAAAACTGTTCAGCAAATGGGAAAATATATACTGGTACACTAATTAGTGTGGTTGATAGAAAGATGCAGAAATTCCAAGATGTCAATGCTTCAAAAGGTTATGACGCATTATGTGTTTAGCTAGTTACATTACGTATTCACTTTTTCATCAATTCTGGTATATGTTGTAAATAAATGGAATAGAGATTCGTATGTGGCAATACTTATGACTTTGGCTTTATCATTTCCAAATGATCGGTCTTCACGTCTGANTTGTAAAGCTTTGAAAATGTTCTACCTAAAATGTATGTGTCCCATATCACTGCATATTGTACAAAAGTAGAGAGAAATTTACCTTGCTTTTGTGGTAGATTTCTATAAATTATTAATAGTCACCTAAATTTTTAACAGCTACCGTACTATTAATTTCAGTATGTTGAAAAGGCATTTAAACTTAATATTAACAATTACATAAAGTTCAGATTCAATAGTCTCTTTTTTTCACTTACCTTTAACATTTAGTTCAAGGTTGACACTAAGCTTTCTAATTGACTGTTGGAACATTATTGATGTTAGGGTCGATGAATTGACACAAAATAATTGTGATATGACATAATTACTTTTCTTGAAGTCTTTTTAAAACCAACTAAAATAAAAAATAATATACGACTGCAATAAAATAATAACCAAAAAAAACTTCACAAAATGTGATTAGAAGCTGTTTACCACAACATACATAGAAGTTTGCATTAATGGTTTTGAAGGAAAATTATGCATCTATGAATAAAATGAAGTTGTAAATTCAGGTGGAACGATTTCACCTTNCCCCTTCCCCCATATTACTTGAGTTGCTTATGACCCACACAAAATATGATTCCTCTGAAATAATATTAAGCCAGGGCACAATGACATTAAACTTCAGAATTTGATACTTTTTTTGAAAAAATAGTTAAAAAATACCAAACAAGGTGCATGGTAAAAACAGCAATTAATTTACCTCTCTATAAATATCATATTTTTTTAAACTTTAGTATAACTGTAAAAACAAGGATTAACAAAAAGTCAAAACCAAACAATTGTTGTAGGGCCCTGTACTTTTAACACTAAAACCTCCATGTAGACTGTTGACACCATTCTGTTAACTGACGTGGAATGCTAAGTAAAAAGTATGGTAATTTATATCCTGGAAAGTCTGGTATTAGAAGAATGGTATAATTTTTGGATTTAGTTTTTTGTTGGCCTTTCAAGATTTTTAATATTTTATATTCAGACTTGGATCTTCAAGAGTGAAAGATAAGAAAGTCGGCATTTTTAATGTGACTAATATGAATACCTAACTTACAGTGTGTGTAAAAAAAAGTAATTTTACCCTTAAAATTCAATTTAAAATTAAGTAATATTCAACACAAAAGATTGATTTACTGAAAATAAAACATACAACCAGTACCAATGTGTTTGCCTAAGGTTTTGGAGTGTACACCACCATTATGTATGTGCTTCAAAGTGTAATTTGAAAAGTGCTTTTCACGGAGAAGTATAGCTATTACTGTAGGGCAAAGATTGCTGCTAGAGTAATTTCACCAAAAGCATCACCAAAAGATTCTTTCAAGGTGTACTAACCTTTTGTAATACTTAAGGTTTTATAATTCCTCAGAATACACTATGAAATGTTGGTGTGCAGACCAAAACCTTACACAAATAAAATCATCATGTTCGTATACTTTTGTTTCCAATAAACAAAATAATTTATTTCAAACAAAACAACATTCTAATTTGATGTGAAAGGGAGGAATTGGATTTTTTACAGACCCATACTATCTAGTTTCATTCAAATTCTAATTTCACACACTCAGTTGAACCTTTGTAACCAAGCTATACTATGAGAATGATTTACTTTCGAACACACAGTAAATATATTTTGAATACCTCTGCCCAAGTAAATGTAGCAGAAGTGAAAAAGGTTTGAGTTTTGTGTACTGGAATCTCTAAGGCTTTGTTAAACATTTTTTAATACCATTTATAATGTCACAATATAAGTAGTTTATTGCTGTAGAATACGTCTGTCTCTACACGTCACTTGGGCACTTACAAGTATAACTTTTGATATTTGACTTGTCTTCATGTCATTTATCAGTTACTCAAACACTAACTGATATTAGTGGGATTGCCAGTGTCTACAGAAGCCATTTTATCATCTTTCTCTTTTAAGTGTGACTTTTTAATGGCTTTATAGTAATTTTGTATGGTTGGTTCTAATTTTTGTTAAACATTACAGCATAATACACTTAAGCTATTTATTACTTGGGTGATTTAGCNTATCATATTTTATGATGTGAGCAGTTTTAAAATGATGTTTACAAACCCAATATTGAAGCATTACAGTGGTGTTAAAAACCTTGAATCACAAATACACATGTGAAAAAAACCCATTGGTTGTACAATTGGAATACAGGAATAGGTGTTAGAAGACAGGAGATTGGCAAGTGTAGTTGTTTTAGCTTTACTAGTTGAAATGTATTTTATCTTCAGTCTACACAACAACTTCTATAAAAGCTTGATTAAATGCCGGCACAACCAACTATAGTAATGTTCAGTTAACTATAGACAGTCTGATTCAGTTGCCAGGAGGGTGCTGGTAAAAAAGTTTAGTGTCAGGCAATGAGTAAAGTGTAGAGTTGGAAATATGTTTAAACCTTCTCAAAGGAAAGTTATTCAACCTGAGTAAATATGAGTATTTGGTTAAATTTCTCATNAATTCAGTGACATCACCTATCGATGTAGACTGAGGTAAATTTCACACTGATTTAGCAAGAAAGAAGGTTATACTGCTTTTCTTGTTTCAGATGTACAGCTTTTGATTTGTAGGCACCGAAGTCCAAGGGATCAGTGGGATACTAGAGGATATCTTGACTTTCTAACATACTTAACTGGTATTTTAAGTCCTTATCCTCAGAGTATAGAACAAAGATATTAGATTGATAAATGGTCTACACGTGCTGAATTAGACGAGGGTCGATCGGAAAATAAGGGCTGGCCTGCCTTTACCTTCCGAATGACCCTACCATACCAGGGCACCAGCTTNTGTTATATAAGGTCACCAACACTGAGTTCAGCCATTTCTCCACCATCACCCGTGAATTTCAGCAAAGACTGAAAGTTTATAAGATGAAGAAACAAATGACAGTGCCTGCAAAAACTTCCCGACATTTTAAAATTTCATGGACGACAAACAGTGGAGAACTGGCTTAGCACATTGGTAGCAACCTTGTATGATGCCTCGCTGTACTCAGTGCCTCTATTCTGCAAGGCTAAACAATTTGATTTAATATGTTTTTTTATATGTGACTGTAAGATTACTTACTAAAACCATACGATGGAAGTTGCACTAATGACTTACGTAATAGTTACATTTTAGCAACAATATTTTCCAATTTAAATTAGAGCCTATATGTGAATACTGAAAAAACTTTTTCAAAGGTTGATAATTGTAGGTACATTATTCCTATNGGGGCAAGATAAACACACATCATGAGTCTAGAAATAGCATTAGTTCATTCAGAATTACACTGTAATTTGCCTCATTACACCATTACATTACTTCTTTCATTAAACCCTATTACTTTTCAATTATCTCACATGATCTTGAATCAAAACCTCATCCTGGGGTTTATCCTGTGAGAATTANATACAGAAAACTTTCTGTATAAAGAACAAAACCAATTCTAACACTAACAAGTTCATTACCAAGAATGTTAACTGCACCATAAGCATCTAACCCACTCCCCAAGAGTTAGTATGCAAGCAAAAGTGGGGGTTAAAAATTAAGACAAAATGAGTCTTACGTTTGATGCTCACTGCACTCATGGTGACATTCTCTCCATTTCTGTTCTTTGCTACTAATTTGTAAGCACCAGAATCCTCAGGTCGTGCCTTTGGAATAAGAACACGCACATTGCCATCAAGGTCACTGGTTATTTGGATTCTGTCATCTGCATTCAGTTCTACTCCATCTTTAAACCTGTGCAAACATAAAAAAAAGATTTAACAGGGATTTCAACAAAACTACTGCACTTTTATAAGAAATATCCAGAATTGAGAACTTGGAATAAATCAAACCAATTGCAAAACTGTTTTATTATTATTTTATAAACAAGAATTGGTTTATGTACATCCACAGATATGTGTGTTAATCAGAGGCGTAACAATGGGNATTAACAGGTGATCAGTGGACCTCCTAAATCTTCTGAGGGGCACTACCAGTCACTCCTCGACTCTGATAAAAATGTTTAAATCTTTTAAAGGAACTGTAATTTTTTAAAATTAGACTCTTACCATTAGGATTATGTAGAAAAGCTCCTGATCTCCTTCACATGGTTCTCACCTGTAAATCGTATGTGCTGTAAAGGGGTTGGTTCTAAAAAATAGCTATTGTTGGAACCTTACTCAAACATTTTCGATGGCTCCTGCATATTGATAATGGACACCTGTAAAGCATATACCCTATGTATACACTATATGATCAAAAGTATCCAGACACCTCTATGAAGTAGTAGATTCTGCCATTGACGTAACAGAGCAAACTCACAAGTATAAAAGGATGCAGGCGAGTCATTGCAAAGCTGAAAAAGTAAAATGGGAGTAACACACGAGCTAAACGTGGTGAAGTGATTGGTTGTTTCCGTTGTGGAAATTCAGTTCATGAAATTTCTGCAATCTTAAACGTGCCCCGTTCCACCGTAAATGATGTAATTGTGAAGTGGAAACGTGTAGGGGCTACAACTGCTCAACCAACATCTGGCTGACCATGTCGTCTGACAGATAGGAGTCGTAGAGTGCTAAGAAGGTTGTAAAAGAAAACCCCTGGAATCNTCAGAAAACATTCGTAAAGAATTCCAAGATGCCTCCGGATGTAACGTCAGCACAATGACTACTCGTCGGGAGNTCCGAACTGTGTTTTTTGTGGCCGAGCAGCCACATATAAACCGAACATTACCGCAACCAATGCCAAGCGCCGCTTACAGTGGTGTAAAGATCGACGACTATGGAGTCTTGAGCAATGGCAATGTGTTGTGGAGCAATGAATCATGCTACACTATCTGATAGTCCGATGGGCGGGTCTGTGTGTGGAGAATGCCGGGTGAATGTACATACCCGCCTGTATTGAGCCAAGTGTGACGTTTGGTGGNGTATGCATCATGATTTGGAGCTGTTTCTCATGGTTTGGGATCATTCCCCTGGTTCCTGTGAATGGAACTATGAACACAAAGGTCTATCTCGACATTTAATACAATTCTGTGCTGCCCACCTTGTGGCAACACTTTGGTGACGGCCCATTCTTGTTTCAGCACAATTGGGCTCCCGTCTACACATCACNTCACTGGCTGTGCACAGCTGGTTTGCTGACATGGATGTTGAGAAATTGGAGTGGCCTGCTCAGAGCCTGTACCATAATCCTATTGAACACTTGTTTTCAAATGGGAACGTCAGCTGTGAACCAGGCCACGCCGCCCTATATAGGTGACAGAACTGACCACTGCTCTTTTGCAAGAATGTCNTGCAATTCCAGCTGCAACATTCCAAAAATTGGTGGACAGCCTTCCTGACAGAGTGGCAGCGGTTATCGCAGCAAAAAAGGTGGNNCCACTCCACATTAATTCCTGACTTATGTACAGGAGAAGCAAAATGTACAGGTGTCCGGATAATTCTGACCATATAGTATACCGGTATATATATTTATATACGGGCCTTAATATAAAGGGTCATCGAAAAAGGTGTCCATGATTTCAAAATGACATAGTTAAGCTTATAGCAAAGCTAAACTATTTATTAATATACCAAAAGATGCAGAAAACATTCAAGTTTTTTTTACATTACCTAGAAAGTTTTGATAGACCTATGAGTTCCCCAGTTGCTCGGCAAACATCTAGGCGATAGTCGATCTCCGACCATGTACGCTGAGTCAGTTTGCTTCATCACTAAAAAAAATTCGGTTGAGGTAACTTTCATCGTCGTCTATTGCATTCAGCATCGTCACAGCAAATTCGACGCGTTTCGGTCGGT
>KZ874664.1:3330-14065 GCA_003456935.1 Machilis hrabei
TACGCTTCGTTTGGATGTGACAGAATCGATGCTGGTACTGTAAGTGACTAGCTGTGGTTGGAGAAAAAATAAAGAAAGAAAGAAGAATTACATTCAGAATTTAATACTGTTCAGCTAGAAAAGGTGCCGGTACTGCGTACCGGTGCGTACCGTCACAAAAAGAGCACTGGTTTTAGGGATAAAAAATCCAACACTTTGCGTGTCTGTATGTGTGACTGGCTTCAAAATACTTCCAGTAAAAAAGGGCAAATAATTGGTAGTGATTCACTCANGTCTATTATGCTGATACTCGTAAGTTAGAAAAAACACAAAATAGCGAAGACAGTACATACCCATGGATGGAACTGAATGGAGTGTGCTATGTTTGTGCATACATCAGTTGTAAAAATGATTTTTCAAAGAAAATTTGCGACTTACATATGTGATCATCTCTGGCAAAAGGTTTGTTGTCAACATAGGCATTAATGACCTCTTGTGAAGTAGGTAAGCTGTAACTTCCAGAGTGGAAACAAAACTAACAATCCTTTGCCTTAGAACCTCCTAGATATGCACAAGCCTGTCCAGGTCTGCAGATGCTTCTCAAGGTGTATTGTTCAATAACAAGACAAATATAAGCCACCATAACATAAACTGAACGATAGTTATGTCTTGTCTGTTGAACTCACAAACTCAAGAATGTGTATTGATAGATTGTGGCCCAGCTAATCACAGGACATGGGATAAAATCAGTTTTTGCTTTCTATTGAGAGTCTGTGTGTAAACCCTTCAAGTAACGTATTGGTGACACCATTGCAAACCAACTTTTCTTGGAGTAAAGTAAAGGGCACACAGACAGCATTATGCCTTCTGTGCACTATTTTATGATCAACAGTTCAGTGGATGCTGCAAATATTTGACTTCAGGCAGTGGTCATCCATCTGGAATTCCCCAATGGAAGACTGCAGAGGGCTAAGAGATGGGTCATTTGTAGTAAGCACACAACAGAATAATTCTTGTTTAGCCTGTGTGTAACATGTGTTAAGTCTTCCCAAAGCTCTCTAAAGTGTTGTCCAAAGGATTGCTTTCTTTATTCACAGGAACACCAGCCNTACTATTATTGTATGTGCTTTATGTGTGAACTATACCATGTCAAAAATTGCGTGTTCACAGTGATTTTGTGTAATACTTGTTAAAGTGTTCTACAGCTCACCTACTATGGTTTGATCCATATAGTAACTTTTAGTGGTATCCTTGTCCTTGATTTGTTGCACAAGTTCTGGGCACTAGATTAGTTCTACACCACATGTAACTTAAAAAAAATAAATATATTCTGCCATACACTATCAATTACACTACATCAAACTAAAATACTGGGCATGTTGCAGAGTAACGAATCCGATTTTGTGGTACTGCACTGTCTAGGACAGTGGTTCCCAACAGGGGGTCCGCGGACGATGTCATAGGGGTCCGCAAAATGTCACTGAGAAATTAAATTATTTTGTATTTTACTTGACTTGCAGTAACTATTATCCTAATCAAGTTCCCGCGTAAGTTCAGCAGGTTAGGGTCCTTGAAAAAATGTTGTTGGGAACCGTTGGTCTAGGAGATGGGGTTCATAACATATTTGCTTTGAAAATAGTTTCCTCAGAACCAATAGCAGTATATTTTTATCTCTCAGAGTGTGTCATTATCTTGTTCTTTTGGTCGAGAGAGTCGGCAAAATTGACAATAATACAGTCTAAAGCTTTAGTAGAATTGTTTGGTGTTCATTGACTTATGTGAATGATTGGGTCTTTTTTTTTAACTGGATGTGTGTTATTGTTTTGTTTCTTCTCAAAACTTGTATGTTTCATAAGTTCAAACAGCTTCCAGTTACAAAGGTAGTGAGACACCACTTCTTTCATTTGAAAGGTATTAAGACACCTGTACTTACCTATTAGAACGTCTCGAGGAATTACGAATTCATCCCGTTTGACAGTGGCTGTGGGGACTTGACAAATACCTTACACTGAATTCATGATGTATATATTTCACCACTTTGAAATTGTAATGTGAAATGCATTCATTTTCCATCAATCTTGGTTTAGTAGAGTTTGTAACTAGAGTATTGTTACTTCTGCCTCCAGGAGCAAGTAGTGATCAAGACAGCCTAGTTTATCGGTANACAGATACTGATTCAGGACTGGGTCGAGCCACACCGCCGCGCCGTGCACCGTCACCAGGAATGAGCACCATGAGACATTTACCCTCACCATCAGGTAAATTGGAGATAAATTCTGTTAGTTTCTGAAAAACAAATTGTTTAATATTGCTGCTAGTATGTTTCTTGCTCTCAAACTTTCGTTCTAAAACAGCATATATGCTTATCATCCTCAGATTACAAATACACCACTCCCATTTTTTCTTCCACATTTGGAAGCAGTTCTGGACCGCTTCTGTAAGTGTCATCTTTAGGTCCTTCAGCAAATATTCCTATATCTCCTCTAAGGTGTTGACTTTTCGTCTCTGCAAGTAGAAGTCAATTTGAGGAAGAGGAAAAAGTCTGGTGATGCTAGATCTGGCAAGCTAGAATGACTTAAGTGCTCATTTTTGTGAGAAAACTCCAAATTAATCAAGACACATGAACCAGAGCATTCTTGTGATGGTGCATCCATTGCTTTGCAGATGAGAGACTGATCTCGCTAGATGGAATCGTCATTAGTGGAGGTGGAAGGATGGAAAATGGATCATTTTCAATCGATGTGATACCTTCCTCGAATCTTTTAAAGTACTCATAGGTTGCCATATGACTCGTAGCTTCTTTATCAAGTGCTTTTTGCTATATTTGTAAAGTCGCTTTGAATGTTTTTGTTTTCCCCAAGTTAAAAACAACATTTTATGCACACACCCTGTTCATTTAAACCTGTTATTATTAAATGTTGCTGAAGNTAACAATCATACGTTTCTACAAAAACATGAACTAAGCTAAACAAGGCANTGACCAAGTGCTTGTTTGGGAGATAAAGATGCCTACTAACGCGGAATCGTGCNCANTGACGTTTGTGCATTATACAGAACTTTTTGAACAAACCTTGTATTTCTGCTTGTCACAACATTTTGAGCTATAAAGTTTTGCCAGTCGGTGTAGTTCATTGAATTTTGGGGTGAAAAAACAGTATGTTATTTAGTAGCAAAAAATGTGACAGTTTCCTGGTATTAATGTGTGATCAGTGTTTCACTGTGTACATCATAGTCTTACATTTTTTGCCATTCATTGTTGCTGAATGCTGTAANCCTCTCTTCCTTTTGAGATTTAATGTGAACAAGTTAAAATAGTTTGGAATATTAAAATAAAATTCAGAAAGAAGTTGCTTTACAACTATGTATTTTCATTTCTTCCTCCCACCAACTATTTGAATATAGGTCCACCAATATATTTACTGGAATTCTCAAAGTCCGTAGAAGCAAGGTCCCATTATNCTTTATAAATATAGTGCAAACCCCTCATTGCCCAAATATGTATGTATATATGTACATTGGCAACTGAGAAGGCAGTTTTAACTGTTCTTATAAGCATAAGGACCATCACCATCTTAATGGATTAATTAGTAAGCGTTACAAACGTTATCATTTGGCTTTTATCATGCTACATTATTAAAAGGGGTAGATATTTTTTGTTATAAAATAATATTTTGTTGTTTAAAAACTAGAAAAAGTGTTCCAGTTACTCGGTTTTGATCGAAACCTTTTGTGATCTGTTAGTATTTAAATTTCCAAAGCATTTGATAATTCACATCTTTGAACTGTTGCTATTGTAAAATAATTGATAGGGTACGTATATTTATGTCTCTATCTGACTTTTTCAAATGTTTTGAAATTACTCTTTAAAAAATAACTACTTTTTCATATGTTTGACATTTAATATAACTGAAAATAAAAAAAGTGAAAAGTCTGAACGAATTTTTGGTCTTCTGTAAAACATTTCCTGCCCATTTTAGAATAAGCTCCATCTTATTCTCCATAAAGCACATGCATATTAGAGGTGCGTGGTTTACGTGTAAGTGTTGTCCTTTGACAGTAATTGACATGAAGAAATTTTCAATAACATATATGTTCTCTTTTTACTTTTAAAGGCCCTGGATCTCTCCCTCCAGGTCTCATTTCAAAGAGAAGAGGGTTTGATGATGGAGCAAGTGATATCAGTTCAACTGCAAGCTCTACATTTGAATATACAGGTACAGTCATTTTGTTTTCACTTTTTAACAACTTACAGTTGTAACAATGGTTCCTAATTTGATTTTTTTGTTTTCTCTCATGGCAACAGGCCCTCGACTGTACAAGCAGCCGACAGCCAAGTCCAATCGAAGCATAATCTTGAATGCAGTGGAGTATTGTGTTTTTCCTGGTGCAGTAAATCTGAGGTTAAAGGGTAATGTTCTTGANGAAATAGCCAAGTCTCAGAGCAAACACTTCTTGATTCTCTTCAGAGATGCCGGATGCCAGTTTCGTGCCTTGTACGAATACTGGCCNGAGCAAGAAGAAATTGTCAAGCTACACGGCACTGGGCCTAAACAAGTGTTTGACCGTATGTTCGACAAGTTTTTCAAGTAAGTGTGATATTATCTGCAGGAAATCAAATCTTTGCTATAGAGGTCAATATGTTTAGGGCAATAGCAGAATTTGTTATTTTAAGTTGCTTGTAATAAGTAAAAGAAAACTTGTGAGAAACAAGCTACCATGTTTTCAGTCTTCGGCTGACCATCAACCCTGACACACACAAAAAATTCTGAGTTTCAACACCACGGCTCTTCCGATCATTGTCTAATTGACGCAGCATCAGTTTTCTCTCTACAGCCTTCATCCACCTCCTCATCACGTCTCACATGACACTACAAATCTGCAGTTTACGAGCTTTGTAACTTCTATTCCTCGTTTCCTTGGAAGGACTACTGCTTCTTGTCTAACAGCCCAATCAGTCATGGAAGTAATACTTCTTAGCATGGACATATTTATTCCTAATTTCACCATAATTTAAAAATCTGGTTGTAAGCCATGGTTCAACAAACAGTGCACTGCCGCAGTGTAACAAAAAGGTGTAGTGTATCACAAATGGCTTAAGTCGTGCAGCACCTATGTTGAATCTCTTAACTTATGCAACTGAACCATTGATGGGGCTAAGGAAGTTTTTAACAAGTTCGTTTTCAATAAGCTTTCATCTTGTCCAAATGGAAGCCGCTTATTCTGGTCAATGGCTAACGTAATTGGTCTCAATTTTAGTACAACTTCCTTTGCACTTGTCTCGAGATGCCTAATCCCTCGCTTCTTCCCCTAAGGAAATAGCGGATGTATTTGCTCTTACATTCTCTTCTAATTCCACTCGATTCTCAAGGTAAAGTCCTCCTACACTTTATTGAATTGTTATATATATAAATACATTAAGCCCTACCAGAAGTCACTAATTTTACTTGACATCATTGAGATGGGTNCCTGTAACTCTCATAAAACATAAATACAATAATTGGTCTGTCAACACTGTTGTGGCAAATATTAACTAATGTATCGTTGACAAATACCATTCAGAGTCCAGTAATGTGTGTTCAGGGCTCCTTCCTGTTGATGACATTTTCTTTTTTCCTGTTCCACCACCTTTTTCTTGGACTTCTGTTTTTGAACATTTGCAAAAAGTTATTTAATGTGTAATTCGTAAGTTTGCGATTCCTGTCTTCTACAAAATACGGCTCACCTGTCATTAACGTACCGAAGTCTAGATCGGGGGTTGTGGGTTCGAATCCCACTTATGGCATGGAGGTTTGTGAAGTCCATCGGTCGACATAAGCGTTGGTCGTCGTCCTGGAATGATCTGTCTAGTTTTAGTAGGATGCTGAACACCACATACCATCTACATAATACTTAACAATATTTTATCTTGTATTGATATTGGTATTTGGAATAGCTGTCATTCAGTCTTTTTACCATCGTTGAAGAAAATTGCTGTATAATGTGCTCAAAGTTTCACAATTTTTTGCCCACAAAATTTTAACTTTGGGTGAAGTTTTTATATCTTGCTATTAATCGATTCATTGACATTTTGTGAATGATCCCTGTAACATCTCTTCAAAATTTCAGTTTTGTTTAATGTAAAGTAAAGGCAATGTATGTAAAGAGCTTTCATTTAAATTGCCTGTTTTTTAATATTGTAATGATTCTTTAACGCACATTCTTCAAAAAATGTAGATTTGAAAAAGACATAAAACTAAAAATTATTTTTCTATAAATTATCAAAGATGTATGTGCCCATTTAATTTTAATGCTACTATACCATTGACAGTGAGAGTTTATTCATAGAAGTTAACAGTGCTTTCTTGCAGCCAATATGTATACTGGCATACAATATCTGTCATATTAGTCTTGTCAAAATGCCATATTTGCTGGGACATATTTTGTTAAATCTCTAATTAAAGTATCAGAAAACTTTTTTAAAAGAATGCTAATGGTCATTAATAACTTTCTGAAACTAGTTCACAACAGAGTTCTTTAGTCCCATTATTTCATATTGCAGTTTTGTAAGCTCGAGTGGTCACCTGGGTTAAGATCTCAGACTTAAGAATCGATAAAAATACTTTGAGAAAGNATTAGTATGAGTGGAGCTGCCTCTTTTTTAAAAGTGATTTTGATATTAAGTTTATATATATGATCATATGGATTTGAGAAACACATCCCCTGAGGACATCAGTTACGCCAACAAAATTTTGCAAGACATTCGATGTAAGAACATGCTTTTTTCTAAGTAGAGATGCAAATAATTCTTTTAAGTTGTTTTGTAAGTCAATTTTTCCTTCATCTTAATATTATGTAGATATACAATTAATGCTTTGTTCTTGCAGATCTTCAGCTTAGCTTATGGTCTCATCAAAAGTTGATCCTTCATATAGGTAGAATAAAGTTTTTGGCCACCCATTCTGCTGAATACAAAGGATTGTAGATATTTGTTTAGAAAAATACAGTATTTTTAATGGTTACAAAAGGATGTTGTTAAAATATTTCCATATGGATCAAAATATTGGTTTTCAAAAACATCACTATATTATAAATATTATGTTGTTTGATTTTATATGAACTAATCTCATTATCAGATAAANTACAGGTAATGTCTGGAAATTGCTTTTGACCCAACTGCCTCTAAATGTGCACAATTTGATTAAAATAAATTTTACTTTTTTGGACACAGCTGGTGTTACCAAAGCTACTATGAGACCAAGAGGCATACCTTGAGGAATTTATCTCAGGGATCATCATGAGTAAAAAAGGCCTGATAAAACCATTTAATAATGGGACTATGGGGGAACTTTGAAAGGATCAGCATAGTAATTTTCTTGTTATGTTTTGACTAACTATTCCTCGTAACAACTTCGTTAATCTTTGGACAGTGTACAACTTGTGTGTGTACTAAACTTGTAGTATTTACATTGTTTAATTGATTGAATGTCCTTTTCAGATACAACTCTGGTGGCAAGTGTTTCAGCCAGGTACACACAAAACATCTCACCGTAACCATCGATGCCTTCACGATTCACAACAGTCTGTGGCAAGGCAAACGAGTAGCACTGCCGAATAAAAAGGACATGGCACTAGTCATTTAGGGGCAGCTAGCACTAATTAATATGCTTTCTGATTACTAGAACTGCCTTCTCAACAATCCCGTAGACAAGAGAAGAAATAAAACGTGGCCAAGAGGCATTCGGAGGGACAAACTGTTTTAAGGTTGTGATCTTTTTACCTTTGTCCGAAGGTTGTTTGCACAGACTTCCACAGTGTGGTTTATTGTAATCGTGAATCTCCTTGTTTGGCTTACTAACTTGTGGTCTGTTGTTCTGANACTTTTTCTTTCTCAGGTATACTGTTTTTTAAGATTAAATAACATCAAAGTAGATTTTTTATGTTAAAAGTAATTTTTGTTTCTTTAGTTTTCTTTTTATTGAATTGTAAATTTCTTTAATTGTAATCAGAAGTCACATTGTCAAATTTGATTGCATTAAGTTGTTAGCTAATTTAAAATGACAACATTTCAATAATAAATTATGAACGTTTGATGCATCCACTCGTTATTATGCATCCGTGCAAGAGGTGCCATTTCGTATTTTGAAATGTTCGTAGAAATTGTGGCTGTGTGCCTATCAAAGAATTATTGCTTTCCCAGAAAGATAATAAATAAAATAGTGTATGTATGTATAGTTGTCTAATGGGTGTTCNGAGAGCACTTATTGTATAGTAATTAAATGAAATACCGAGAATTTAAATAACTTAATTTATCGTCGGACTTGTTACGCGAATAATAAGCTTCAGCCGTACCGAATCTCTTCCACGATGCCGCACTCGAGTTAGCGGCACTCTCGAATCGTCGAGCGGAAAGAGACTTTGAATCGTGAATGCGGTGTATGGAAATTTCCAGTGGTGATGTGCAGATTGTGAATACAAGTGTTATGTAAAAGGTGCTTTATAAACAACTAAAAAAGAGTGTGGAAGTTTTACTACGAAAATGCTGATGTTCAGAATTTGCTATACACTATATTTTTATTCAGGTGGTGAAAGTGCTTGGATCGTCTTTTTATTGGTGCATAAGCAAGGTTGACAGAGCCAGCACAATACGATTTCCATTCTTGTATGCTTCGATTTGAGTTTCACATTGCGACTAGGTATGGATGTAAAACAAACCGTCATCTTTGTGCATCGATGTTTTGATTGAATTGGAATGGTTCAAATGTTGTTAGTGTTTATTCCAACCTGAAGTGTTTTGGTGGTGTTTTAGCAATCAGGTACTTTACAAGTAACAAAATGAATCTCTTATACAGCTAACTAAGTGAACACTTACAAAGAAATATGTTTATTACTGTACGATTCTCTGATTTGGTTCTAACAATGTGTGAAATATATATATAATAATAACTGAAAATAACACTTTTAATTACTTAGTGTGTCTCAAATAATTATTTAGTGTGTTAAAAGAGGTTTATCTGGAAAAATGTTTGAGATTCTAAAATTTTGTGAAAGAGAAAGTAACAGCACACATTTACGCTAAATGTGGTTAGTGTATTATTCATCAATCTACAGAAGCTACAATATTCTGCTTAGGGACAAAAATAAACAAAAGAAAATGGTTGAAAAGGGTTCATTAAAAATTGAGATGGATATTGGGCATTTCAAAGTGGTGGTACACAGGAAAAGTACTCTCAATAAAAGTAGCATGTTTACATTTACTCAAGAAAGAGTGATCTGACAAATCTTTGACTTACTGTGTTGTAGTTTCTGAAACTAGTTGCTAGAAAATTAATTCTTGGACTACCACCACAAGACAAGCTGTTATAAAAACTACAGGCACTTGTTAACAATTTTCCAGGTCACACATTAATGCTTTAGTTTTTTTCTCTGTGTGTCTCATTTTGAAACACCTTGTTCATGTATACATTCCTCTTGTAACTGAAGTGCCCTACATGGTATTTCCAGTAAAAAAAATATATATTACTTTGGCACAGGATTAGATAGCACCAAATACACAGTCTAATCATGTTATATCTTCCAGTTTGGCCCTTTTATTGTCTGCAGAGATAAAATTCCATACTAGTTGCATTGAAATTGTATGCTTTGGGCTTTTACTTGGTATTTTTAGGATCCATTCCGTTGGGAAGAGTTGTGAAAAAGGGGAATACATGCCCCTCTAAAACATGAATGTGTTTTGAATGAAGTGTTGCTGCTAACTCTTAAATTTGTGTTATCCTATCATGTAATGTACATATTATGTTTTTTTTATATATATTTATTGTGTATACTTGACAACTAGTAAATGAAAAGGAGAGAAATGGGTCATCTACTGTTAATGTCTGCCGATGTCATAATAAAAGTGATCTTACAAGATTTTGTGTTTTTTTTAAACCTACTGGAGTCTGTGCTTATTTATAAACTGGCTGCATTACTAACAATGAATAATTTATACAGTTTTATGTTCAGGTAATTCCTGCTGCAGACTTCCTAAACCTTAAATCTTCTTTGTTTGACTGCTTGTGGTTACATTCAACATCCCAGAATTTCTCCAAATTCCTCTGTTGCATCATTGGTCCCCTAATGACCAAAGTTTTAAAGAACTCCGATTTTCTATCCTTTACCAGTGTAATTTCAGCCGTGCTATATATGAGGAGTGTCCAGAAAATATTGTCCAGTTTGTAATTACAGCTGATTAAGATATGGGGGTAGGGTTGTGCAAGCTCAGTAGCTTCAAGTAACTTATTAGCCATCTGTTCACTGTTTTTTTCACGGTTGTGTTGTGTTTGGTGTAGTTTGTGAGATTTATGACAAGTGCTATGATAAAATTTCCCGACAGCTGTGAGGTTCAAGCAGCATGTTTTTTTTTTATATAATAAAACAGTAGTGCTGCAGAAATCCACAGACAACTGTAGGTCTGTGGCCCTAATGTAATGAGTGAAAATAACAGGGTGTCCACATTCTGGAAAGTCAGGGAAGTTGAAATTGGTCAGGGAAATCTTGCAAAAATTTCAGAAAGTTTCCCCAGTGATAGTAATTTGAGGGAACAATGTTATGCTCCAGCCTGCCGTAACCCAGGCTGTGTTAGCATTTTTAAAGAATTGCAATGATTATGTAGTATGTTTTGATGAATCCTTAAATAAGGTTGTGCAGCGTGGGCAAATGGATATAGTGGTGCGGTTTTGGGATGTTAACCAGCAAAGAGTTGCTACTCGGTATTTCGACAGTGTTTTCTAAGGACAGT
>KZ874665.1:7025-17034 GCA_003456935.1 Machilis hrabei
TTATTGATTCTGTTTTACTGGCATATTTATTTGTTTGATTTTTAATTCTGATGTATATTTCACATATGTACACAATTATTTTGAACTTTGTTTTTAAAAAAATTGTAACGAAAATGAAAATTTGTTAATAAACTAGCTGGTCGATGTGGTTGCGGATTTGGCTTAGTCTGGTTTGGCGGTTGTGCTTTGTCGACGAGCTAGGTGGAGGGATCGATTGGCGAGCCCGATTTTGGCTTTGGGGACGCTTGTGTGAGCAAATGATTTAGGAAGGGTAATTGAATTATTTAAGGAAGAAAACCTTATTATCGACTATATGAGGACAACAAATGAAGAAAGAAGAATTATGTAAGGTAATGCTGTGACCATTGATGATGGCCTCTGGATACATGAGAACGGAAACCTATTGGTCTTGTGGGGTGATAATGTATTCTGCAGAATATTTTTGAATTACTACAATCAATATAAAGAATGGTGGTAGAAATATATAAAAGTTTCTTAAACATTTATAAACTATATATATTTCACTAAAAACAATCTTGAGTGTGTTAGGGGTGTTTACGATTTCTGTTGATTTAACATCTGGAACGGAACTGAAGAGGCATACAAAATGCCTATTGCAGTTTTTTTTAGAGCGGTGCAGTTTTTTACTGTCTCTATACACGTTTTCTTTCTTCTTCTGTAATTAGTGTAGTTTCAGCAGGCAGTTTGTGAGTATTCGTTATTTTCTACTGATTTCTAGTTCATCATACTTTGACAGTGTGTGTCATTGGTTAGGTTACTTTCACCTTTTGCGTATAACAGCAAGGTTTTGCATTCTTCTGTAATTAGTGTAGTTTCAGCAGGCAGTTTGTGAGTATTCGTTATTTTAAACTGATTTCTATTTTATCGCACTTTGAGAGTGTGTGTCATTGGTTGGGTTACTTTCACCTTTTGCGTATAAAAGCAAGGTAGTTCATTCTTCTGTAATTAGTGTAGTTTCAGCAGGCAGTTTGTTATATTATTACGACAATATAACGCCTACCCACTTTTAATTTCCTGGCATTTGTATTTTGTTCCATTATAAAGTTATAGTCTCATTTAAGCCCGAGCTAGCTAGTGTTTTGTGTTGCTGCTTATGTTATTCTGGCGTTATTCCATAGCTGAACATTTTCTTCGCCATATTTTTCCGTAGTATTTTCCTGTAGAGGAATAGACTGCAACGGAGGCCAAATCTTTTGTGACCCTGTTTTTCCCTTGTAAAAGTGTAAGAGGTCACAAAGAAGAAATTGAGGCCCATTGTGTGGGGCCCGACTTTGTGAACAAGTCGCCACAACAAGAAATGGCGGTCAACGTGGGACCATTTCTTNCTTTGCAATTAGTGGG
Organism: Machilis hrabei; assembly: GCA_003456935.1. Lineage (NCBI taxonomy): Eukaryota > Metazoa > Arthropoda > Insecta > Archaeognatha > Machilidae > Machilis > Machilis hrabei. The sequence continues at coordinate 8,388 of KZ874665.1, forward strand.
TGTGTTTTAAAGTTTACATATAGGTTCATAATCATGATAGTAGGAACAGGATGAAAACTGTTACGTAGGCCTAAGTTAAAAGTCACGTAGAAGCATGAACTATTTCGAGAACTCATAACTACGTAAACGTTTGGAATCGAACCTATGTTTTTTACTCTCACAGTTCTCTGTTATAAGCTCACATAGTGTTGACAAATCGTCACCGCTCATCCTGTATATAATGATTGCAAGGATTATAATACATATACATATCCACAACTTAAGATTAAAAGATATTAATTTGACAATGAATTTAGGAAACAAACATCAAGGTACACTCTTTTCAAAGAGTTTCTAGATCCTCAAGTGGACTCTACACACGTTTTTACTCTGTGATGCAGAGATAATGAACATTTAATTTATCTTCTACAGTTTATAGTCAAATGATAGCTGCATAGAAAACACACACACAAACATTGGTAAAGACAAAATGTGTCGAAAAATACAATAATGAGGTAAGTTTGAAGTAGTTAGTTTAGAGCTGTAAACATTCATCCGAAATAAATGAGGGGTAGTAAAAGATAAGCAAACATGCTTCCATATGAATGCATATCTTAATAAGACTTTCGGTAGCACAATCCAGTAGCGGGTTGTTCTGCTGCTCTGGTGACCCGAGCTCAATTTTCGATTACGCTAAGTATTTTTTGTTCATTGTCATATGCGTATCTCAAAACTGAGATATTATATTTGACTGACAGTATTATAAATCATATTATTATATACGTAAACGAGATCATATTACCATCAATTCTTGCGTTAAATACGTGTAACCAGTATTCGCTGAGAACTCAAACAATTACCTATGGTGCGACAACTGGCGTGCTTACCGATGCCCCACCGTTTGCGATGTTAGTTACAATTACTTGCAATTTATTTAAGTAATATTTTACAAGATTGGAATGTTTGCTGAAAGACATTTGTCAAAATGCAATTTCAAAACAAGCTAATCGTACTTGGTTTTTGTGTTTGCTTTATACTATACCCCGATGCACAAACTGCTCAATTTTACAAATTGTTAGTATATCTTTAGAGCAACAGTTAGTGGTACTGTTCTCTCATTTACGTATACAATACTATGATTTGGAAAAACGCCATTAAAAACTAAACCTTTAGCTCTGAGATAGTACAACTTAAAAAAAAATTATTAATAGAATTAGAACGTACTTGAACTCGGATCAACAGAGCAGCAGACCAACCCGCTAATTGATTGCACTGCAGAAATGGCTTGCGGAAACAGACGTTCGTTCAGAAATATATTTGCTTGTTTTGCTACCCCTTATTTATTTGGAATTAAATCTTTGCAGTTCTAAACTAACTATTGTATTTTGTGACACATTTAAACTATACCAAAGTTGCATTATGTTTGTTTTTGTACAGCTCTCAAAGGATTCTAAGCAGTGGAAGAGTAATTTAACATTTAGTACTTCTTTTTTTTTTTTTTGTTAGGGTTATGCACCGGGAACCGCCGTGTGGCATTACTTCCGGTGAACATTTAGTACTTCTGCGCATCATTGAGTAAAAACGTGCGTAGAGTGCACTTAGGGGTCTAGAAATTTTCTGAACAGAGCATACATCAGTTTTTATAATTCCATGAAGTGTCTATTTTATTTTTTTAGGTATTCAGTGAAAATAAACTATATAGATTATTGTGCATCGAAGTCGAACTTAATTATAAATTGTGTTCTTTAAGGTCACTAGTGAAGAAAGTAAACAAAGTAGGTATTATTCAATGCGTTATTAATTTATACATAAAAAATGTCGTCTAGTAAGTATACCGCGCAAGTGGCAGCACCTTCATCGTATCTGGAACTGACAGCTTTTGTTTTTGAGCTTACCGTATAGAAGGCAACTCTTTTATTGGAACATTATGCAATTCTTTGTTTGTTTCTGGGTTATAAAGGTTTATTATCGGGTACTCTATTCTAACTCGTTAATTTCGCCTGTAACTCGCTGGTTCCGAGGATGGTCGGGTACCCGTGTACACGGTTGTGACTCACTGGTTGCGGGTATGGGTGGGATCTCAATTTATGGGAATTAAGAGACTACCAGAAATGTAATTATTCGTACTGATTATTAGCTTTCAGATAATGGACATCTGGTGACGCGTACAGAAGTTCCAGCACGTCCAATATCATTGACACCTAAACTAAACACCATATTATTGATGTAGTTCTGCAAGAGCTCCAAACCAGAACACCTGTTGTGGCAAGGCGATTCAGAGTTGCGTCAACAACAATGCACAGGACTTTTCTGGATTCTGGACTCTATCCCTTCCACCTCCATTGAGTTCAGGCTTGAATCGAAGTGACAGGTAATACTTACTTTAGTTTTACACATGGTTAGTACATGTTGAGCGATATAAACCCGAGTTTTTTCAAAGATTGCTATGGATGAATGAATCACCATTCACACAAGAGGATGGTCCACATACAAAATACTCATCGTTGGCTGCATGAAAAATTCAAACATCAGTTGCGATGAGTAGTAAATGTTTGGGCGTTAGGTAATTTCATCGTAGGAGTTTCACTGGCGCGTTCTACTATAAATCACTTTCTTATCTACTGGAAAACGTACCACTGGCCACAAGATAAAGTTTGTGGTTCAGTATAACGCTTCTCCGTCATGATTTTGCACAGCATATGGTGAACGACCAAATTCCACAAAGATGGATTTGTCGTGGAAGACTAAAGACCACAACCCTGGCCTCCTCGGTTTTTAGACATTAAACCTCTAGACTTTTACTTTGGAGGCCATATCAGATCACATGTCTATAGAACACCGACTGCAGGACCGGAAAATATTGTTTCCCACCTCGACATAGAAGTTGCCATACAGAAATGTTCGACGACACGATGCACCACGCACATGAATCACTACTTCTCAGGGCAAACCTGTGCATAATAATGCCGGACACCCTGCATATATTTATCAGTCCTGTCGATGAAGACAAATACTCTTTCTCCTTGCAGCTGTCTCACAACTGCGAACAACAACAGTTTACCACCATGTTTTTAAACATGTTTTGAATTTCGCATGTTCGTGTATTTATTTGCTAAAAGATGGATACCATAGACTTCTCGTCCCAACCAAACACACCGAATTTGAGCAGTTGCAGCATACTTTGCCATTCAGCATATACTTATTTTCGAACTATATTGATTTATTTCCTTTCACATTAATCAGATGAGGTTTTAATAATATCTTGTACTACTTTATTTTCATTTTTAGTATAACAGCTATGTCAGTATAATTATTTTGTTTTGACTATCAAAACTTACAAGGGCACAAAATCATATGAAATTTATACCTTGTAGAATCGGAGACTCACTGTCGTTTCGTGAAAATTTCCAATGTTTCACCGCATGCTCATGTGGCTTCCTCAGGAACAAATGCCCAGTATTGATCAATCCAATTCTATTTGTTGGTGACAAAAATACAACTAACTAATTGATGTTTATAAACTTATGTTACGATTGAGAGAACGGCGTAGAAGGAACGTATTCCTGGGCACTCTGGTAACCAAATAGATATGTCCTTATATATTTAAACACTAGGATTGTGCTATTCTATTTTCAAGTTTAATGAACATAGTAGAGACACCTTTCTCTAAAGCACGACTTTTTTTTAAGTAACTAAAACTGTAGGAAGCACTCAGTGCATTATTTAAGTAATTTTAAATGTGTGACTGTACTTCAGAATACAACGAGAAATTAAAAAAAAGGCAGACGAAATGTTTGGGTGCATTCTTACACGTGTCCATATCCCTCTACGTGTCGTTTTGAATTGGCATTAATGAAACACTCTGAGTATGTCATTGTAATGCAACGTGAATAAGTTTTTCATAAGTAGGTGTCAACCAATCCCTTTGAATTGACTAGTGCGACCAATGAGCTACGCCAAACCAACTGACGTGGGCGTGGGCTATGTTAGCAAAATTATCTATTACCACCCTGACCATCAGAAACTAACACAAACAATATTAAGTCTGTTGCTGACTACACGACTCAACAAGCTCCTCATAAATATTTGAACTTCAGAGCTGTAAACATGATAAGGTAAGACAACTTATTCCCTTCATGTCAAAAGTATTATAACAACTGTTGCAGGTTGTTATTGCAGTGTTTTAATTTATCCTACAATAAGAATGAAGTAATATAAATTATAGGTAAATATAAATTTCGTTTACAAATAATTATTCAAATAGTAGTTGATGTTTATCTTTTAAATATCATTTATTTACAAATCTTTAAATCTCAGCTATACGTTTTGACAATATTGCTCCATTTAAGTAGTTTGAACTATTTTGAAGATGCGAGCGACCTCCTTGTCTTAAGAGTCGGTTTTACTTGAAGCGTGGGAAGTTACTATTTTAATTACATTTTTGGCCACTATTGCCAAACAAAGACTGAAATGGAAAAAGTAGCTCACTATCTCACTTCAAAATTCTTTCCTTTACATGCTGATTAACGATTTATTAAAACTATTGTGTATTAACTGCGCAATTTGCGTTCTAATGAAAATTACGTCTCATTTTCATTAGAACACAGATATAAAACGTCTAAAAACATATTTTCTGATGAATTAAATTCTCTAGTTTAATTTTCTGCCAAGAAAAGTAGGAGTTGGCACACATTGAAGAGAATTATTCGTACATAATCGTGTCGTTAACTGGTTCTGGGGACGGTTTCGTCCCAGTCAACATATGGCGCTCCTTTAGCAATGCTACATCGTAAACGGTCGACACTATATAGGTATAACTTGAATTTGGAAGCTTTGATGTTAGTTGAGGCCACCTGAGTTGTTTATGCTATTGGAAGCTGAACAAATCGTGCCAACCGAAAAACACTACGATGTTGCCATGTTGCCGCGGAGGATTTGTGCATATTTTAGCATGTAGGCCTATATTTAACTGAAATAAACCCTCAGATTGGTGTCCTGGAGTTAATTACGTTGTAACAATTTATATAATATCAATAAGACGAAACAAATCGACCCCTTCGAACTTCTGTGTTGATTCTCAACAACATTTGGTACGACCACCAAAAATAGTAAAAGCAAATACCTTTTGACAGTATATCACGTTCTTTATTGTATTGCTAACTTTTAGATATGTTTTTCAATTGTAAAAATAATTAGAAATACAAATAAATCGTTTTCAAATCTTCTTTTCATTTTCTTCCCAATACAGAAGTATAAAACCATCAAAAGAAAAGTCGCACGGTCGCTTTCACCACTCATTCCGAAATCGCTCAAACTACTTTAAATGAAGTATAGCGTAGTTATAGATCAAAATGTCCGAAATTCCAAGGATATATTGATATTTTGCTTCCGATAAGCGTGGTTCTTGTGTTAAGTCATAGTTTTTATTATTATTATTTTTTTTTCTCATAAAACGACATATTTTTAAATGAACGAAATAGATATGCATTTAGAATACTGTCAACAACTTTGCACCAGTAGAATTGTAATCTGTTACATGTTTCTAATAAGGGGTCCTTAATCACTGGCAATAAAGTCTTCATTGACAAAGAAATCATATAGCTTATACTTAAATTAAATGTCAGTGATAGTAACAGCGTCTACCATCCAGTTTTATCTGACATTTGGCTCTGTTATTAGGATTCCAAATAATATACTGAAAAAGTGCTTTGTACTATTTAACGTTATCGGTTTTGGGAATTGTTTGATCCAATTGTTTCTCGTATTCCGACAGCACTTTATGTCTTTTAGATTTAATGTATAAGGACAATTATTATTATCAAAGACATTTATCCTAGATTTGGCCAATAATTGAAAAGGTATTTCAGATAAAATTATATCTTAGAAATTTAAAAAAAATTAAAAAAACAATTTTCACCTTGTTTTAAACGGAAAGCTAAAACACAGCTAAATATAAGTTTTTACCAGCCATTACGAATCGAGACTATCACGAACTCGTGAACAAATAAACTTCTCACAAAATCTGTATAAATATAAGTTATATTTTGGTTGAATGTTGACTATAGTAAATACGTTTAGTAACAGCGGTGATAGATTTGATAATGCGTAACGATGAAGACTTTTTTTCTGAAATAGTGTCCCCACGCATATCTCAAATGCATCCGATAGTAAAACGTGTAGATTAGGACGAATAACTCCGGCCAAAGTTTCACTTACAAAACATAATTTACTCTACCTAATAGTGGATGTGTATGATGGAAATGGTTTAGCTAGAATGCCATGAAAATAGTATACTTTATTTGTATACATCAAAGAGTTTCAATAACTATCCCTGAAACTTACTTGACTACAAAGAGTTCTAAAATAAAGCTTGAAGTAAATTAAGATCGATGAATGATTTTTGAAGGAANCACTGAAAACATGTGTAGAGTTTGACAGTGTATATAATAGAATAAGTTTTTACTTGAATCGGAAATATAACATCCTTCACCAACTACCACGAGGTGATCTCAAAAGTCTACAGCATTTCCAAAAGAGCTTTCTCTGAATGCCAGTTTACACTGAAATTATTACAGTTCTACAATTCGAAGTATCTTTGCCCTAAGCATTTAATAGAAATTTTGAATTTCGAGTTTTCAAAGAAGTCTTTATGTGTTGGTGCATATCATTTCGAGTCGAGACTGAGCCAAGGTTCAAACTCGAAATGCGTTTGTGCATACGGCCTTTTATGTTCAGGAGTGGTGTAATAGTACAAGTACTCTCTGTTCGAACGAATCAAACTTTGGCTTTCAGCTTAAAGATTCTTCCGTATTTTTACTTTTATTTTCGAATTATTTTATAATGCTATAGGCCTAAACTCTACTGAAATTGAAACAACCTTGTAGTGAAAAAATGTCTAAAGCACCAATTATGATACATATGGGCATCGAATAATTAGAGTTTAAGTTTTTTTTTGGGGGGGGGAGGGAGATTTCATTATCGTAGTTAACAAACTAATAACTACTAGTCAAATAGCAATGCACTTATTAGGATAGAGTCGTAATACACCAGCACATGTACACTGCCCTTCATGAATTGACGCAAGAGGTAGTTTTTGTTTGGACGTGCCATTTACAATGGAAGTAATGTTGGTGTTCAATGCCAAACGGTATGAGAAACATCGGAGTATGTAGAGTTTGATATGTTCAACCCAGTGCCAAAGGTTGATTTTCTGCATGGGCCCCCATTTTCAGGTAAAATGGTCATAAAGATACAATTGATAACTTAAATACAAGACAATTTCCTTCACTCTACTAGCTTGTACGGTTGGTGTAGTGGATCGAGAACAAAAGGTTCGGCGGGCGTTGGTTCAAGCACTGGGCGATGTTATTATTTTTGTCGCTTAATATGTTTACACAGATTGTTTGTAAAAAACTATCTTACATTACTATTTTACACTGCACGGTAAATCTATTGTCAGTACTGTACTAAACAAAGTCCTTGCTGTCTGTCAAGATCACCACTATAAATGTGATTGATATTAGTTGATCCTTGTCACTAGTATAAAAGTGAATGCTTGAATATTGTTGTTATTTGAAATATAAAGGTTAGTATAAACCAATACTGCGTGACTCTAGAATTTCAGAGAATGTTATAGGAGGAAATTGAGAATAAAAGCGAAGCACTTTTCCCTTTCCAATATTCCCTACGCGATAAAGCTAATAGCACCGACCGGGGTTTGAACCATTACCCGCTGAACTATGTCTTCACGTTACAATGACCGTACGACTACACCAACCAGACCAGCTGGTAGAGTGAATGAAATTGTCGTGTATTTAAGTTATCGATTGTATCTTTATTGCCATTTTACACCAAAATGGGGACCCATGCAGAAAAACAACCTTTGGCACTGGGTTGAGCATACTCTACATACTCCGATGTTTCTCATACCTTTTGGCGTAGAACACGAACATTACTTCCATTGTTAGTTCTTCAGTCGGTAGGTTTGTTCCTTTTCAAAGATACGCGCTATTACCAGCAGTCATCTTTCTCTTGTCGCAAGACTCTAACAGAAGTAAAAAAAAAATTGGGAGCAAATTTACAACATAAAACACATACTGTTAAAGCATAGATAAATATATTTATAGTAATATAACAAAGAAAGAGTAGAACTATGAAACTAAAACAGCGCGTAACAACAAGAATTATATGTGACTAGAGTGACAGAACATACAAATTACGTGGGCTAATTAGTTGAAAAATGGTACAAAGGTCAAACGAAATCCATGCAAAAAATTAAAATCAATAATTTATTGAGCCATTGGACTATGTGCTAAAAATATACTAGTTTAGATTGACGATGTCTCAATTTTCATGGCAATTGTTTTTATATTGTCTCTCACTAGTGAAAGATTTGTTTTAAAAGTTTATAAAAAAAGCAAAATCATCTATTGTCTTTATTTGTTTGTATTTTTGCATTCAGCATCTCCAGTGGGAATGGATTTATTTTCGTATGCTTTCAAATGAAGTTTCACTCATACAAGAGGATTCGTATATGTGATTTTTTTTAGGGGTGGGTCGAACCCTGGTTTTTGCATCCGAACCGAACCCGAACCGAACTTACCAAAAAGTTCGACCTTAGAGTTCGGTTCGGTTCGGTTCGACAGACGAACCTTCGACCCACCACTAA
>KZ874666.1:10228-23408 GCA_003456935.1 Machilis hrabei
CCTTTTTAGGCCCATATTTTACCCATTTGTCGAGTCGTAACCCCACAGCTTTCGACGGCGATCTGGGGCTCCGCGGTCCCCAGGCCGTCTTTGTTGTATTTACAGTAAATATGTCAGCCCCCCTAACGCAAATATCCTAGTGACGCCCCTGTTATTAGCTGTCAATTAAATATTTATCTGTTAAAGACATTATACTATTTTGTCATGTAAACTATAAATGTGCGGCTCTGTTTTAATTTAGTAAGCAGTTAACAGCAGCCTACCATAGAGTTATGCCCTAACTGGTAGTTGTAGGGGACAAAATATAGCTATATTTGTTGCACCAAAACAATTCAGTAGGTTCGATTGTAAGTAGTGCTCTAAAATAATAAGAAATCTGAGACTTTTTCAATTTGACAAACCGTCGTGGATAGTAAGGACCATTGTGAAATCGCTTAAACTGTTTTAAAAAAACAACCACAACTTTCCAAATTAATGCAAAAATGTTTTTATGACTAGTTGAACAAGTTTTATGTATGGGTAATATTGAGCTAAAAATGTCTGTACTATAATTAACAACAAGTAACTTTATTAATTACCTAAACCAATAGTTCTTTAGACTGTATACTTGTTTTACCAACCAAATTGAAACAAATGTGGCCTTAGTATTTAAAATTACCAATGGTTATAATGCTGTATCGGAAATTATTTATAGTATAATGAATATGTCCGTTTTCTAATGAGAAACATGTTTATTAAATTGAAAAGACCTGTGAATTTATTTATTTAATTTATTGTTCGATATATTAAATGTATTAATTATTGACACCTCAAACTTACAGAAGGCAGATGGCATTGCTATCTGTTAAGGAGAAGTAACTCCTACATAGCTATATTCCGAGAAAATTAAGGGTCAAATGTAGGCTTAGGCTACACGCTCAAGAGAAAAAAGATGTTTACCTACATTTTTATTTTAAATACAGAGTTCAACTTTTATCACGATGCGATATGCTAAAGGGCAATCATCAAACAGTAGATGGTATAGGCTATGTAGCAAGAGAATGTAAGTCAAATATCTTAACCACCATTTTCAACCATCTTTGAAATAATAATATAATTGATTTGTGTTCAAGTCAAAATTAGAGCACCCGCTGTAAATGTTGAAAGTCGGCACCCATGTTGAAGGTTAAGAAAAATGTTGTTTCTATGAGTAATCGTAGTTTAACACCCTCTTGAACCACAAAATGAGACCGTACGAGATAGAGGCCAATAAATTGTCAAAGTGTAATGATTTATGTGGATGTCCCTTCTGTGTCTTCTGAGTTTTCTCTATGTTAGTTTATAATTTCCTGACCTTAGAGAAATTTCTTAATCTTCTAACTTACAAACTATTATTGAGTGTCTTTGATGTGAGTGTATACATGTACATTTTGTTTCGTAGTTACTTTTGGAGTTAACTTTCATGAATTCCTAAAATCCTGCATGTCTGTACGTCTGCCATCATTTCGCTGTGGTTATCAGTTTAGTTGCATTCTCACACTTCAGACTTTGTAACCGTGGCTGTTTCCAGTATTTTCTTTCAATACCTGCATGTTTGTACTCTGCCTTTCAGCCTACCTTGTTCTTGTGGTTTCTTACAAAGTCTTGTGCTTTGTTTTGTGCTGACGTCTTCGATGTGTGAAGTATCCGTGACCATTTTTATCTGTAGACCTTGTCTTTCAATGTAAAATTTATGTGAAAAATCATTCCAATTTTAGGAAATCGTCGTNGTCGTTCTCAAATGCAGAAAGTCTCTCTTTTACGATCCACACCCAGCACAGACGAACAGCACATCGTTCACGGTTTATTTATGAAAACGTTGGACAGTCAGAACCCGTCGTTCTTGCACTTCAAACAGCCTGAACGGTCAATGTGGCTAAGAGATGCTGGACTGGAAACACTAATCTTCAGTCATCCAGAAGTATGGCAGTATTTCTCCTCCATTTTTTATTGGGAATGGTTTTAATATGCATGTTCATATCTCCAACTCTTCTGTGTTCTCTGCTGTGTATCCTCTTTGGTGTTACATTTTCAAGCCATTAATATGTTTTGTTACTTTATGATGGAACGAAGTTTTAATTCTTTAAGTTTGACTTTCAGTATTGAATGTGGCTGAATTTTACATTTTTATAACACAGTTAATGGAGTTAATCTTTGCAAGTTATTATTCAGCCATGCTTTCTACTTCTAATAACAGTCTTTGTTATATGAATTAATATACCAGGTTGAACTGTAAACGACCGATCAGGTTGTGAAAAAGAGGCGCATAGCGCTGAGGTTTGCAACTACCTGGCCGGTCATGTATATGGAATGAAACCGTTCGTCATGGTATATTCATATTAAAGACTTGAATTGCTGGCCAAGTAACATTAATAACTTTACCCCGTTTTTTTAGCGAAATACCCCTTCCGAGGTACAATATCTAAGCCACCCGCACCCCAACGGGCCGGAATTTGAGGGAACGTACGCCTCGAATTTGTGCGTCGTTCACTCGTTGTATTACATATGAGACCGAGAAACTTCGTATTTAACTAATTAGGGAAATGGAGCTTGTTTTTAGTTATTTCGTTTCATTCGGGTACAATTTTGTGGAAATAAACATTGTCACGTTAGTAGCTACTTGAAAGAGTAGGCCCTACGTCATTTTCAGATGCATTCTGGAGGACAGTAACCGTTGGTTGGTGAGCTCCTAAAGATTTACTGTCTGGCAGTTAGCGTTCGAACGTACAAGGATAAAGCGTACTTCTTTTGTGTTCTTCATACATTTTGTGTTCGTGAATAGTACTTATGTTTTCGGACAGTCTGTTCTATGCAAAGGATATTTTTGGTACAAACTAGTAGTTGTTTAATACTGAGTTGAGGTATTTTCCGTGTTGACTATCCAAGTGACCAAAAGTTTTTACATTTTGTGCTTTTGTTAATAATTGACTTGGAGTTTTGGGATTAACAGAGTATTGGTGAGTATGAATTTAATGATTCTTTATCTTGTGTGGAAATAAATACTGACAGGTGCGAAAGATCTGGTTAGGTTTTGACTAATGAGCAGGTAGCAAATATTTGTGCATACAGTCTCAGGAAATGGCGAAACGTACAGCTCTGCAATTAAAAGAATACCTCTGGCTGTAACGTGTGACGTAGGTAGATAAGAATGTCAGGCGAGTGTATTTCTGTTCGGAAGTTGAATGGTATTAGTTTAATCGGATATAGTGAGTTTCAATAACTAAAAATATTTTAAGTTTTTTTTTCAAATACAGCATACGTGATCGAGCCTCAGAATATAATATAAGCAAACGAGAATATTCCATTTATGCTTGGTAATAGTGCATCATAAAGTTAATATTAAAGGCTTAAAATGATTTTGAAATAGTTCTGAAGGAATTTTAGGTAAAATCACCAAAAGTTTTTCAGAGCGGGAATCTTGATCGCGTGCGAGGGAATTTTCGGTGAATTCCATTGTATTACCCACTCCATCCAGTCCTATAACTGACATCAACACACCAAATGTCCTTCCTTTGCCTTTTCTATATTGCTTGAGTTGTAAAAAGAAAATGTACTAATTCAAAGAGCTTAGCGTTAATATGCTATTCTTACTTTTTAAGATTAAAGAAATATTAAATGGAAAATTCGTTCACATTATTTTACAATAATATAGTAATAAGTCCGAACCTATTTCTGAAGACGAGAAGGTAGATTGTGGGACTTAAAATTATATGGTGATCATAATCTAAAAGTTTTATTAAACACGTTGCTGTTATTAAAAAGGAAAAACTTTGGTATGCGAGGATGTCTCGAGCATCGAAATATGAGAAGGAGTCCGCTGTTAAAACATAGACGTATTGCAAAAAGGAAGTGTTGCAGCATGCATGTAGAAATCGCTGTAAGCGCCGTCATATCTGATTGTTTAAAAAATATTTCTGTCTTGATGGGGTACCACTTTATTTATTATTGCTTCTCTTGGTATTACCAATTACACCTAGTTCGCTTCGCGAACCTCGGTATACTTTGTAATACCCCTTGGAATATACTGGTTGGAGCTTCAACAAGGAGCTTCGCACCAACAACATATGATGAAATTCAATGTAATATATTTTGGAAAGAAACTCATAAACCAAAAAATGTTTTGTCATTAGTTTTGAAGCTGACAAAATTTTTACGTGAAATAGGTTCGAAGAAATCAGTTTTTTTTTTTTTTTTTTTGTAACCTTGTATTCTTCCAGGATGACAATACCATGTGCCATGTTGCTGCTGCCACCCTGCAGTGGTATGAAGGCAACAATGTTCAACGCTTGGATTGACCTGCCCAGAGCTCCGACCTCAATGCCATCGAACACCTTTGGGATGATTTGGACCGGCAAGTGGGGTCTCGGGAGATGCGGCCAACGTCCCTTAACCACCTGTCTGAGATTTTACATGAGGAATGGCGGAACATTCCAGAGGACGTCCTACACAACCTAGTCGGGAGCATACCTCGAGAATGGCTTCTGTTACAGCAGCAAGAGGTGGCACCACCAGGTTTTGACAGCACAGACCCTGGACAAACATTTCAGTAGGTGCCTAATTACTTTTTTGGTAGATAGTGTTTTATGTTGTACGTCGCTGAATCTATGTGATGATGAAAGGTTATAGCCTGAAATTTATTTACTATATGTAAACTGGTCATAAAAAAGCCAACACAGTAGAATTTCCACACAGGTTCAGGGTGAATCTATTTTGAGGATGAGTAAGTTGGGTTAGTAAGTTATTATGTGATCCTCATGATATGGCTGATACCAGCAGCTGACATTGAACTAACTGCTAAGAAAGTGACTGACTACAACCTTCACCCCCATATTAGACGAGTCTAATTTTGAGTACTCCTTTACTTCTACCTACAACGTTACTTGAAAGTTGTCAGTCCATAAAACATGAATATATATTGATTCGAGAAAGTCTTATGATATGCTGTTTTACATTCCATCATTACCTCTTGGGACATTAGGACAGACAGTCAATCATTTATTATAATTCTCTTGATTATAATTTATGACAAAACATTAACAGATGTAATACTCAACTCTAGGTGGAAATTGAACTCAGAACCTCTTCAACTACAGTCAACTAGACCAAGCAGGGTGGTTTGAAAAATGCGATGCCTGCAAATTGACGTCTCAATGAACATGCATCCATTAAGGGCTGGAAACAACTGGAAGAATGTAGACTTCACAAATTCGAAAAGTTTATCTACAAGGAACCACATCTAAATATATGTAACATGGATTAGTAGTAAAACAAATGCATGGTTTTGGCCCTTTTTTCCCAAGATAATTCCAGAATGGAATTACACAAATAGAACTGTGTAATTAACAGTGAAGTCACACAGTCTGCCAAAGCTTATTATGTGGATTGCTCATATTGGGCCACAACAAACCAAATACAGTTATATTGTAAAGTAATTCAAGAAATGCGTTCCTGCTCGTTCAAACTTGCCCAAGTTACATATGTTAGTCATGTTACCAATACTCATCAATTTTTCTTTCTAGTTAACTTTGTTTTCTTAGAATACAGTCTGTTAGTAACCATCCATTGCTAAGACAATTCCCATTCACCTTGACCCTTCGTTATCTTAATCCTCACTGGTGATGAGACCATTCTCAGTTATCTACCTGTATATAAAGAATTTATAAATATAGAGAGTTGGACAGGATCTTATATAGAGAGTAAATATCTTTCTGCCCGGAGAAACACCCAAAACTACTTCCGCTGCAAAAAACTACTGTTTGGTAAACTTTTTGAAAATAACATTTTTTAATACAAAACCACTAAAAACTGTTGCATTTGCTTGAGTTTTGGGTAGTTTTTAGGTGGTCCAACTGTTAACCTGGGGATATAGAAAACACCAAAAGATACGATAATGGATTTAAGGACATGTCTGCGTTTTCATTCCTTACCAGTATGGACGTATCGTCAGCGTAAATAATGGGAGGGACACTTAAATTTACTGATAAATCATTGATAAATATAATAAATAGTAAAGGGCCCAATATGGAGCCTTGAGGTACCCCGCATAACACGTTTCCAATTTTTTATTGTTTACCCTCTAGCTGAACTATCTGAGTACGTTGGGATAGAAAAGAGAGTACAGTCTGGACAGGAACTCTTGAAAACCATAAAATTTTAGTTTATTAACTATTACATCATGGCTGATACAGTCAAAGGCCTTAGAAAGATCACATAAAGTTAGACAGGCATATTCACCCTGTTCAAAAGCCTCACGAATAGAAGTAACAATTCTGTCGACCGCCATTACAGTGTTACATATATTTAGATGTGGTTCCTTGTAGATAAACTTTTCAAATTTGTGAAGTCTACATTCTTCCAGTTGTTTCCAGCCCATAATGGATGCATGTTCATTGAGACGTCAATTTGCAGGCATCACATTTTTCAAACCACCCTGCTTGGTCTAGTTGACTCTAGTTGAAGAGGTTCTGAGTTCAATTTCCACCTAGACTTGGGTATTACATCTGTTAATTTTTTGTCATAAATTATAATCAAGAGAATTATAATAAATGATTGACTGTCTGTCCTAATGTCCCAAGAGGTAATGATGGAATGTAAAACAGTATATCATGAGACTTACTCGAATCAATATATATTCATGTTTTATGGACTGACAACTTTCAAGTAGCGTTGTAGGTAGAAGTAAAGGAGTACTCAAAATTAGACTCGTCTTATATGGGGGTGAAGGTTGTAGTCAGTAACTTTCTTAGCAGTTAGTTCAATGTCAGCTGCTGGTATCAGCCATATCATGAGGATCACATAATAATTTACTAACCCAACTTACTCATACTCAAAATAGATTCACCCTGAACGTGTGTAGAAATTCTACTGTGTTGGCTTTTTTATGACCAGTGTGCATATAGTAAATAAATTTCAGGTTATAACCTTTCATCATCACATAGATTCAGTGACATACAATGTAAAACACTATCTACCAAAAAGTAATTAGGCACCTACTGAAATGTTTGTCCAGGGTCTGTGCTCTGTCAAAACCTGGTGGTGCCACCTCTTGCTGCCGTTACAGAAGCCATTCTCGAGGTATGCTCTCGACTAGGTTGTGTAGGACGTCCTCTGGAATGTTCCGCCATTCCTCATGTAAAATCTCAGACAGGTGGTTAAGGGATGTTGGCTGCATCTCCCGAGACCTCACCCGCCGGTCCGAATCGTCCCAAAGGTGTTCGATGGGATTGAGTTCGGGGCTCTGGGCAGGTCAATCCAAGCCTTGAACATTGTTGCCTTCATACCACCACAGGGTAGCAGCAGCAACATGGCACGTGGTATTGTCTTCCTGGAAGAAACGGGTCGATTCCGTAAAAACGCCACAATGTTGGGAGCACCTCATTGTCTAGAATTCTACAGTTAGACTGTGAGGTCATACTGCCACAAACAACCAACCACCAGTGGTCCCACACCATAGAACGTGAAACACCTCCACACCATAACGCCGCCACCACCAAATTTCCTTGTCAGCACTTTGCACTCAAGTAGTCGCCACACCCATACTTGCCTGTCAGACCGAAACAGGGTGAACCTCAACTCATCACTAAACAGAACTGATTTCCAGTGTCCATTTGCGACAGTTCAAACACCACTTGAGCCTCCGAGATTTATTGGTCTTCGTGATATGGGGCTTATGTGTAGCTGCTCTGCCTGAACATCTGAGGTGGTGGGCCTCTGTTCGCGATGGAAACGGATACCCCTGTTGCTGCCTGAAACTCCTGTCTGATGGTGGCCATGAGCTGTGTCCGGTTTTTGACAATTTCGTGTTTCAGGATTCGGCGATCTCTGTCAGTCAGAATTTTTTGGTCGCCCGGCATGTTCGCCATTCCTACAATGTCCCTCCACCTTTCACTTATGCAGGACGAATGCCACAGTTGATTTGGGCCTGTTTAACGTAGCGGCTATTGCCCTGCTGGACAACTCGCTGAGGTGGCATCCCACAATTACACCCTTATCGAAGTCGGACAGCTCTGCACCACGCGCCACGTCCTTCACAACTGGTTCTCTTGCTCACTGAAACACGTCAGACACAGTCCATGTCACGTGAAGGCCAAACAAGTCCAATAACCTACTGCCATGGGGTGCCCAATTATTTTTGGTAGATAGTAATACATAATGTTTTTAAATGCCTTTATAAAGAACTTTTGTTTTGTGTTATTTATGTATTTTTACTGTGCATCTTGCATAATTGTATAGCGTGCAGTGCAATAATACTTAAGGTATTACATTAAATATTATTGAGCTTTAATGCTACGTAACAAAACTCAGTGAAATTAACTGTTGCACGTACTTTTTCAACAGAATCGAAACCTCCACAACAAAGTATTTGGTGGATTCTTGATGCATCAAGCATTTGAGTTAGGCTGGGCCAATGCATATTTACTTTGGTGAGTTTGTTTCACTTAATGATTGTGTTAGCTAATAAATTAAAATAACTTAAATTCTGTGCATAGTCGATGAACAATAAGTCAGTATGAAAAATGTAAATTATAAATTACACCTGTGTAAAGCAAGAAATATGGAATAACAACTTTTTGTCAATGTATGCAACAGTGTTATTACAGTTTGTGATTCTCATATTAGAATGTATAACTGTATGTGAGTAACAGCTTGCTAGATCTTGCATTGTCCATTCTTTGTCTCATTTCACTTCATGACAGACTTTGCAGTAGAACTAAGGATGGTTTTCTAGTAAAGCACTCATTTTACAAGTTATTTTAACGTTGATTCAAAATTACGCCAGTTTTAAAACCAGAACCCCAAAATTATGTCAAGAGACTCTTCTGAACTAATAGAAGCCATTCTCATATGCGTATTTACTGAAAATGTTTGTGGAATTTTGAAAATTGTTTATCAAATATAATTTATATTATATTAAAGAACTGGCCAGACCAAAGTGTTGTTGCTAAAAATATGTATCATCTGGGTCAGTGGATGTATTCTGCAGATCTCTTATCCACTGTGTCGTACCCACAAATGATAAAGCAAAACAAAAGAGACCTTGTATAAACAATGTCCATTTATTTTAATTAAAAGAAAGAGTTGACAGTGTGTTTGATATATATTTCTGAATATGACATCTACATCATACCCTGCAATCAACCGGTAAGGTACTTGGCAGGGGGTGCACGAGGCACCAGAATTTATTATTCACGTCCTAAACGGTTCCAATCTTGAATCGACCTCGGAAAGAATGGCCAAAAATATGCATTAGATTTACAGCTGATTTCCCTTAACTTATCTTCACCATCGCGCCTACCAATATAAGTTGCAGGTTTGAAAACCTTGCCTACATTTAACTGACCGAGTGGAGTTTAGCTGCTCCAATCTCTTAATTCTGCTTTTTTCATGCTTCTCGTCAAAAGATTCCCAGCCCAACTCGCCTAACATCTCCGTTACGCTATCTGTCCTGCCATAACGGCCCAAAACAAATCTAGCCGCCTTATGCTGAACTGACTGAAGACATTGAACATGTGTATCCTTAAGAAACCGGGTAGTATTGTTCTCGAGTTTGCTATTAAATATCATGATTTAACTAGTTCCAATGAAGCAATGTGAAAATGCCTACATACTGTTTACCACATGTCAGTTGCAACTAAATCAACTGGATCTCTCCTGTCTGTTTTTCTCGTTACTTCAGCCGAAAGAAAACAGTTCTGCTTAGTTTACAAGCTGAGTAGTACTAACTCCTATGGGCGAGTGGTCCAAATCATTTCTTGTCTTGAACTTTTCTGATGCTGGGTATAAACCATTATGCCAGTAAGGGCAGTGTCTGTAAAAAATAACTTTTTTAGTGTTCAGTCTTTCCTGAGTTATTAAACATAAAATACAGAAACGTTTTATTCTGATTGCATAAATTTTTTGTTATAACCTTGCAGAATCATTTTCACCACCATAAAAGATCAGTTTAGAACAGGAAAGAGTGAACTATGCATATACAAATATTTACTACATGTAGAGTAAAACATGATTTTATGATGCTAAAGCTAGTATTTACAGGATGCTGATGAAAGAGTTTCAAAACAGTCTGGAAATTATCATGGTCATATAAATTTCTCACTCTTTTCAAGAATATCATTGCTGTGAGAATGAAAACTATGAGTAGGCAGCTGTTGTTATTAACAGGACGTTATTTCGCTTTGAAGTAGTAAGAAAATTAAAAGAAGGTTTTTAGTTCCTATTTATTTTAGAATTTAAAAATATGTCTACAGTTTAGCAATAAAATTAATAATTTGATAGAAACACTTCACATATTGGCTAGTTTTCGGGCCCCTACCAATTGCTTTTGAGAGGTCCAACACACCACAAATTTCAGTTACGTTTCATCTTATTCATACACATTAAATTATACAGTGTAATTTATTTCAATGTAACAGCGTAAAGGTACATTTCAGTCAGATAAACATGAGGAAATATGCACAAATCCTCCACGGAAATGTAACAACATTGTAATGTTTGTTAAGTTGGCAGCACTTGTTCACGCTTCAAATGTACAAACAACTCAGATGAACATAGCTAACACCAACATGACAAGTTTACTTAACAAAAAGGGTGGCGTGCTTATGATGCAGCATTGCTACATCAGCATTTAGCAGTAGCTGGAAATGAAACCAACAAAAGGGCACACAATTGTCTAAGAATTTTGTTCTTAAATGTGCAGTAACTTCTGCACTAGAGGATTTATTTTATCGGAGCTCTTTCTTGTTTAGTTTTTTTTTTTAATATTTTATTTTCCAGTAAAATTCATCCTCGTGTATGTCACATGAGTGATATAAGGTTTCACAGCCCAGTTGATGTTGGCTCTATGCTTCGCCTCCATTCACATGTAAGTAGTCTCGTAATTAATTAGCGTCACAACTTCTGACAGGGAAGATTTAATTAGTTACTAGTTGTTCATATGTCTCAGTTTTGAGCTTTTTTGAAGTAATGTTGCAAAGAAGGAAAAGCTGTGTTAGCTGGATAGACTTGATTTGATAAATTTAAAACAAATTGAGTAACCCTTTAAAAAGCATCACATTTTTGCCAAATCAGTATACTTTTATATTTAATTACACTATTGGACAAAAGTAAGGCAACAGAAACAAACTTCATGATAACTTTTAATGTTGCTACTAATGTTAGTTCTAGTTTGCACATATATATGGAACAGTAAGAATGTAAAGCGAGTACAAATGTTTAAGCCACCCACCTGAAATGGAGAAGTATTATGACATTAGGAGGATACACANTAATGTTTGTTCCATCAGTAGATTGTAGATGGTGCAGTTTATGCCCAAAACAAAATCATTATGGTGTATGATCATCTCTGTTGGCTATACAGGCCTGACATTGGCATTCCATGCTTGGAATTAGAAAGTTTAGCAGAGATTGTGGCAACATGTACCATTGCTCCATCATAATCTCCTTGTGTTCATGGGTCTGGGGAAGTGGTCGTAGAATTACAAGGTGTGTCCCCAAGGTATCCCATATATTTTTTATCTTGTCCGATACACGGCTAAGAGTTGAATGAGTAATAACAACTTTTACGAAATACACGGCGGTGTGTATTTTACAACTGAGCGCTGGGAGCGCGATTTTTCATACTTGGCTCTTCAACCAATCAGAAGGCGGGATTGGCTCCTTTGGTTAAACTTCATGTAGGGTATGCTAATATGCGGCCAGGCCATGTGTAAACGGTAGGAAAAAAACATTTGTTACCATAACTTTGGCCACCAGTGTAGGTAGAAAATGTTAAAGTAAATGGAGGAATTACATATTTTATACCATTTTAACAACTAAAATCTCAGCATTTTGATTATGCTTATGTTTTTTTTTTTTTTTTTTACCATTAATAAAAATACCATGTAATGTTTTATATGTTTTTATTTGTTTCTAATTATATTAAATTTTATGCCCGTATTATATCCTGTTTCATGCAAATAAGACAGCAGTTTCTGAAACAAAAGTGTTGTAGGCAAATACAAATTATTTTGCTACACTACCTTTTGCCATACTGTTTTTTAAATCTAATTTTCATTAATTACACTTGTTTGCTCACACTGGTTTGTTTACATTATCACCTATCACAGTGTTTGTGTTAGAAAATAGTTCATTCGTTTTTTAAATCAGTACACTATTTCCTCATCAAAATCGTTTTCCAAGTTACTGTGTATTCTTGATTTATTGTCTTCGCCAAATGAAAATATGTAGCATTGTTTTCTGACTTTTGTTAACCTTTAGTTAATGTTCACCTTGTCCGCCATGGCAGAATGTATTTGCTTGTGGGTGGTTGTTTCACCATTTTTTGCGTTTGGTGTACACTTCATTGACAACACTAAAATTTTGTAGAAGTTAAAGGGTTGGAGTAGCCAACCAACTAAAAAATAAAGAGAAGAAAACCACATATTTCCAGCACCCAGTGTTTAAAAGAGTTAATACAATCCAAAATGGTAAGATCTTGTTGAGATTCAATATGCTTGGGAGTTCTGTCGTGCATATCTCAGTTAAGGTGGTCATGTCCTGCTAATTTTTCTCCTTGACTTCACTTTTATTTGTTTTTTGTCTCTAATATTTTTGTCAAGATGATTGATTCTGTTTCATTCAAAATATTTATTAATACAGGTAACGTACACAAAGCATTCGTATTTGCAAGTCATGGTCTCGGCCGAAGTGTTCGATCCTCACAGTGGCAAACAGACTACGACGAATGACTTCCAGTTTACGTTCGAAGTTCCTGAAGAAGTTGTGAAGGTGATACCAAGAACTTATTCAGGTGTGTATGAGACTTCATGTTTGGGTCTTACAAGGAAGGAAATAGGTGCTGCTGCATTGATTTAGTCCAGACTTTGTGGACTTAGTAATCCTCAGAGGTTTTAAAAAAGTATTAAAGGAGGTAGAAGGTTAAGTCGGAGATTGATTTGTTTTTAATTCTAGGGAATATTCAGGGTTGGGCACATAAAACTAGTTATACGTTTTAAGCACTTAAGTTCAAACAAGTATCGCTTACCTTACTCGGATC
Source organism: Machilis hrabei (assembly GCA_003456935.1). Lineage (NCBI taxonomy): Eukaryota > Metazoa > Arthropoda > Insecta > Archaeognatha > Machilidae > Machilis > Machilis hrabei. Next base: position 23,280 of record KZ874666.1, read on the forward strand.
TTGTGGGTTCTCCACTACATGAATTTTCGCTGGGACTTTGAAAGATACCACCAAACCTTAGTCAATAAATTAGACAAAAAACTGGCTAACCTGATCAAAGAAAAAGGTCAAAACAAGAAGAAAGAGGTA